>PPLF02000017.1:0-219991 GCA_003706395.2 Danielozyma ontarioensis
AGCTCTGCCGCTTCCAGCTCTGCCGCTTCCAGCTCTGTCGCTTCTAGCTCTGCACCCGCTTCTAGCTCTGCCGCTTCTAGCTCTGCACCCGCTTCCAGCTCTGCCGCTTCCAGCTCTGTCGCTTCTAGCTCTGCACCCGCTTCCAGCTCTGCACCCGCTTCCAGCTCTGCCGCTTCCAGCTCTGCCGCTTCCAGCTCTGTCGCTTCTAGCTCTGCACCCGCTTCTAGCTCTGCACCCGCTTCCAGCTCTGTCGCTTCTAGCAGCTCTTTGTGTCCAACCTGTACCTCTGCACCCGCTTCTAGCTCTGCACCCGCTTCTAGCTCTGCCGCTTCCAGCTCTGCCGCTTCCAGCTCTGTCGCTTCTAGCTCTGCACCCGCTTCTAGCTCTGCACCCGCTTCCAGCTCTGTCGCTTCTAGCAGCTCTTTGTGTCCAACCTGTACCTCTGCACCCGCTTCTAGCTCTGCACCCGCTTCTAGCTCTGCCGCTTCTAGCTCTGTCGCTTCTAGCTCTGCACCCGCTTCTAGCTCTGCCGCTTCTAGCAGCTCCTTGTGTCCTACTTTTACCTCAGCGGCTTCAAGTATGAGTTCATCAACAGTTGCTACTTCAACTGTAGCAGGTTCTTCCTCAACAGGAAGCGCTTCTCAGCCCAGCTCGTCAATTGCTTCATCTGTTTGTCCAACTTGTGTCTCAAGTTCATCTGTTGAAACTAGCTCCACCTTTGGTTATTCTAGCGCTCTATCAGGCCCTGTTACTTCAGGTACCGCTCATACTACTTCCGGATCGTCTTACGCAGCAACCCCTACATTGGGAGGTTCCTCCGAAACCAGTATCTGCCCTACATGCTCTGATGGTTCTGCTACTGGAGCAACTGCAGAGTCCTCCAAGGCCACTGCTACGGTGTCTTCGGGATCTACGAAATTTTCTTCTGACACCACAGGAGCTCCATCTAGCCCTGCTACCAATGGTGGTTCCATCCCTGTTACCTCTACTGAAGCTTTCTCTAGTTCAGCTGCAGGTGCAACTAGTACTATTATCTTTGATTCTACTACCACTGGCACAGAATCCACTTCTGACCTCAATTCTGTTACCAAATCTGGCACTGGAGTAGTACCTGGTGATCTGAACACTGATTCTTCCACTCACACTGATACTGAATTCGCTTCTGCCACCGGCAATACTAACAGTGAAGCCACTGGAACAAGAGCCTCTGCAGCCACTCCTGTTCCCAAATCTGGCACGGGGGTAGTAACTGGTGATCTGAGCACTGATTCTGTCATTATTACTGAATCTGCTACTGCCACCGGCAATACTAACAGCGAAGCCACTGCGGCCACTGGAACCGGAGCTTCTGCGGCCTCTGGTACCCTCTCTAACATCAACTCCGGCATCGGTGCCACTACCATTTCCTTTGAAAACGCCAATGGCGCTAGCGCTACTGCACTCACTACTTCTCCCAGCTCGGAAACAGCAGGAACGGCTACCGACAGCTCCGGCTCCGGCTCAAGCTCCGGCTCAGGTTCTAGCTCCTCGCAATTAGCCAACTTTGCAACCACCACCACTGGAAACACTCTCACTACTAGTGCTGCAAGTGTATCCGGCGACTCTGCTGCAACCACCTTGGTTTCCCTGGTTTCTCTGACTTCCACTTTGTCGTCAGATTCCTCTTCTTTCGTCCCTTCGGTTCAACAAGGTTCCTCCTCAAAATTATCCACCAGTTTCTTGGCCATTATTGCTCTTTTCGCTTCTCTCGTACTTTGATTTTGTTTCTTCCTCATAGACTTTGTATTATAATTAACGATTATAAATTATTTTAATGTAATTTGCACTAGTGCTTTTTAGGTTGTGTTCATTTTCCTGACATCAAAAGATAATGGTCACTTGAAAAACTTATGTCCGAGGAGCCAATTTCATTGGCAATCCATATACCACGGGAGCCAGCCCATTCAAATACTTCAACGTGCACAGGTCTCTTGAGGTATCAAGTGCTTGGCAAATATTGACGTTATTAGAATTCTGCCTGGTAATTCCCCATTCATTGAAAAGTGATTCACTAAATGAGTCAATGTCTTTGTCAGTGACATCCCATAGATTCGCAACCACCATGGGAGCCCCGTGAGTAAGCCAGTTGTATACATTACCATGAGGTTGAAGCCAACCGTTTAAGTGAAGTGCACCCGAAGAGCACCCAATTAGTAGACTCGGCGGTAAGCAGACCAGATTGTTGCGAAGATGGCTGATATAATTTTCACAACCACCATGCCCAAGGTAAATGAATAAGGAATGGGAAATAATGTTTTCGATGAAATTCTCTAATGATGGCTTGGTACTCGTTTCTCCATGCATATGGTATGCTGAGAGACCTTCAAATAAAGGTTTAAAGGTTGCTTCAGTTCTTAAAAGGTCTCCCTCGGGATTCAACAAGTAATAGATACCAGAAGATACCGATAAATTAGACTCTCGGGTTTTCAAAAGCTCAATGAGCGAGGAGATTGACGGCATACGAGACACAGATTTTCCACGGAGGCACGAAAGTGACTCCCACGGAAGCAATGAACACTGAGGACCAGTGACTAAAACAAGATGGTGGTCTTGGGGTTGCCGTGAGCTTTGCATAGCCCTTCTGGTGGCACTGTAAGCATCTAAAAGATCGCAGAGTGGGCGTTTGATCTTATCCACAGCATCTGACGCCAATGACATTTCAAGAAGCTGTTCGACTGCTGAAGAATCCGAAGTTGATAAGCTATAGTCAAGCTCGTAAAATAGCCTCATTAGCAAGTCACTGGGCTCCTGATTAGCCACTGAAAGATAGATAGAGATGAAGTCCTGCTTGAAGTCCACAAAAATATCCTCATCGCCACTGGGAGGCGAGAAGAGCCCCTTGAACCCGCCTAGCCATTGTTGCTCGATTGTGTCAAGAAGAAGTTTAAGACGTAGGTCCAAAGTGAAGCGCAATTTCCACCACTTCTTCCTATCTTCCTTGGTTTTGACCTTTGATGTTGTCACTGCTTTGGTGGAAGCATTGCTTTGTTCGATTATGTGCAAAAACTCCTGCTTGGTATCATTAAACAGATTTTTAATAGGAATTCGTACAAAAAGTGGCTTTCTTTCGTACTTGCATAAAAGAAGGTCGCCAGTAGTTGGACAGACATCTAATGTAACCACCAGCCATGTCGATGGAAGGTATTGGCTGAGTTCAGACACAAACGCATGGGCCCGCTGATTGAGTGGAACAGTCTGAGGCTTCTCTGGAAGCTGCAATGGAAGTATCTCAGCCGTTTCAGCCGTGAGCTGCAAGGTAAACAGGCGAGGCACATCTCCTAGGTACAACAAATGTTCAAGCAAATCGTCCGATCCGGTTTTCAAAGGAGCAATTGTGGATAGTAGCATTACACATTGGGTAAATATCCGATGAAAGTCGTAAACTTCATGGACCTTGAGCACATCTAGCTTCTCACCAATCTCCTCCATAATCTGTTTTATGCGGATAAGATCGGCCACAGATTTATCGCTTCCGGTGGCTGGCTTCGAAAACAGAGGGAAACAAATGGGTCCCAGTCGTAACTTTCGCCGATACAACAAAACTTCGTGCTTCATTTGAAGAAGCACCTTGACCACTGATTGACGCATGCTCTTAACGTCATATGCTGCACCACGGGAATGAAAGAATGATATGATATAGTCACAATCAAGTCGGACAGATTCACCATCAATAGGAATAGCCATTGCCTGTAATTCCACATTTTTGCTACTTGATGGTAATGGCTCAGATTGTAAGTCAAACCCTGGCATTTGGCCTTGAGTCACCGCTAGAAGGTCATTTGTTCTTGATGTCAAAAGTTTTGAGTTGGGTCCATAGAGGATCAGAGGCGACGCATTGAATAGCTCGACATCCGCAAGTTCATCATCGCCAACCAAAACATGCTCCTTGACCAACTTCATAGAGTTGGCACAGCCGGCCACCGAGCCAACGTTGATAGTGTTGAGCTTAGAGGCATCAGACAAGTATCGTTTTATATCCTTCGAATGGCCCAAGTATTGAAGGACACAGATTCCTTCAAAATAGCAGCTCTCCAAAGACAGCGATGCAACCCATTTGATTTCGTTTTGAAACAGTATGGGAGCGTGCAGCGGAAGCTTTTTGATAACAGACATCAAGATTTTGATTGCCATTCTGGAACTTTTCAATGCCTCTAAAAAGCAAGAAGCCTTCATCAGAATCTTGCAGCTTAGATGATGCAACTTGGCTAGAAGCACGAGGTTGAGGAACTTTTCCGTCACGGAAACTTCCGCTTTTAGCTGGAACTCAGGCTTGGTCTTGACAAAAGCCAAAATCGATTGGTAGCGCCGACGGGCCAGATCCAATTGGTCGCTCAACAAATCATGTTCGAGTTGCATAAGCTTCCACTTGAAAACGACCTGGGTGGTGACGTAGGTGAGTTTCCCATTATTCGAGTACTTGGACAAAGCTTTGATTAAGGTCCCTGAGCCGGCGATAAGTGTGGGAACTTCGTCAGTCAAGCGAAGATGGAGGGCTATCTCACACTCTTTCAAAGCTCGCCACAATTTCTGTTCTGGCGCCAGTTCCCGATCAAAGCAACGGATGATTCTAAGAGCCCCACCTAGGTGGCCCTTGAAGACAAGAAAATTGACGAAATCGACTATAATAGAAAAGTCCCATCGTTGGTTGCAGTTGTTGGTGCCAAAATAAACTTCAAAGCTCTCAATACACAGCTCCCACCCGTCAGCAGAGTTGGCATTGATCATGTTCTGGACATGGACTCCGAGGGTGAAGATGGTGTCGTCTGCATCAGAGCAGCCTCGTACCCCCCCAAGAACAAGGTACCTATAGTGACACATGACTCGAAGAGAGGGATCTTTTATGCACAAAGAGTCGTAAAACACGCTAATGTCTCCACCTGAAAGCTCGATGTAATCGCAAACCCTCAAAAAAAGCTCCGCCTGATTGTTGTCTGATAAAAGGGACATCCCTTCAAGCACGGCACTGGAATGCTTCACCAAGGGCCGAATAACCAAGTCCAAGTCTTCTTGACCAAAACTTTGAGGATTTATGGCATGTAGGAACTCAAATATGACAGGAACGTCCTCACACAGGCCTAGCACCCGAGCCACTTTGGCACGGAGATGGTGGCGATTATCGTCGATTGGCTCATACAGGTATACGCGAGCTTCAAAAGCTATGCATTTGTGCCAGCACAGCATACCCGACTTCTTGGCTAGGTTGAAAAGAAGATTAGAAATATTGCGGATTCGTTTGGTCATACCAGGAGTGTCAATGGCCAGAAAGAGCTCACTAAGAACCAACTCGAGAGCAAACGGGTCGTAATTGTCATCAATGCGGTTCCGGAGGTATAATGTAAGCATATCCACGGCTTTGGGATCGGGGTTTTGTTTCAAAAGGGCCACACCTTCGAGAAGCCGGAGGTCGAGGTTATCATTGACGATTTGTTTGACCACGGACTGCACATCTCGGGTGTCATGCAAGGGAGAAGCGACAGCCAGAGAAGCCAAAGCTTCGTGAATGGAAGGGTCCGTTGTGCGGGCAAGAAGATCTTGCAAATAGGGCTTGCAGTCGTCAGAATGAGGTGTCGACTTGAGCTCAGCCATGTTGGGAGTGGACCCAGAAATGATATCGTACTCAGCCATCTTGAGCCTGAAGAACATACATGCTTTGTTCAACAGAGGATGTTTGATGGTCGAGGAGAGAAACGACACAACTTTGAGGAAACCTCCGGTAATCTTGCGGAGGTTATTAAGGTGCTTGTTAGGAGGGCATGCTGATTTGTAGGAGTAGTGAAGCCATAGGCTGAACTCACTAGTGGAAAGAAGCTGCTCTGCCACACGAAGAAAAATGTCGTAGTTGAGAAGCGGATGGGAGTTCTTGGCCACTTCCTTCAAGTTAACTGTCACGTACTGAAGAACACATTGAAAGGCAAGAAAGTAGTACACCACAACGTACGTCACTTCCTGTTTGCCAGACACGTACTTGATGGCGCTCAAGAGCTCCACACCGCTGGATGCCGGTGACTGTATGCCGAGGACACACTCAAGAGCGTCCTTTAAGGAGGACAACTGGGCCAATGCTAACGAGTAGTGTTTTTGTGCCATGAGCTTGACAATATAACTCTGCTGGAGCTTAATGGTGGCAAGACTGGGCACTTCACCCTTATAAATACACGAAAAGGCCTTGGAGGTCATCAGATACACGTCCCATACAGACACAGACTCGGACTTGAGGCGCTTGGCCCTCTGACTATCATCCACAATCTCTTTTGCAGCTTTAAGCACGTCATCATGAGACGCAACGTGAACGTTATGGCGCTGTGACGGCCCCAACACTCTGGTCTTGCGTGGAGAGTCGTTCTGACTTCGTAGAAACTCGTCAAACATGCATTCAAGCTGGCGGGCGGAGAGAGGGCCAGACATGGAGTAGTTGGAGGATGCGTGTTTATGTTTACAAACAGACGTCACGTGACGCACACCGGGATCGAGGTCCAGGGCACCCGGGGCCAGTGGCGGTGGAAGTCGCTATGGCAGGACGGGGCAGCAGGTGGCACGATGGTTTCCCGTCTACGTCGCCAGCTGCCCGCGGGAGGCTCCGTGGGGGTGTGGCCAGGTGGTAGGAGGGCCGAGGTGAAAAATGGCGCGGTGTACGGATGTGTTTATGTTCATGCTACGTCCTCTTCAATGGCGGTATGCCCCTCTACGGCTGGTCAGCGCTGTCTCGACGGCCCGATGGGCCCGGTGGAACAGTTCCGCCAGTTTTGTCGATGCCTTCAAGTCCACCATGGCTCGAGTCAGCTCGCAGGCCATGGTGCTTACAGCCGGCACCCGCAATGGAGAAGTTGGCCATCTACATGGTATGACCGTATCATCGGTGTGTTCCTTGTCAGCGTATCCGAAACCGCTATTACAGTTTAACCTCCATCTCCCGTCGTATACGTCTAGGTGGCTTCACGAGAATGAACATTTGGCATTGCATATTCTTCCTCCGTCATCTGAGTCAGTCCGACTCGGACGTATATTTGCCAGTGGCATCAAGATCGACAAACAGCACGTAAAGTTCAACGACACCGACGGCCAGGCTTTCCACGAAATGACCACTCCATTCACAGAACTAGCATTGCATGAGTATCATCTACACCAAATTAACGATTTGCATGTGCCCATCTTGAACGAGGCCGAACGAGTATTTGTGTGCCGCAAGAAACAGGTGTTTGAGGTGGATGGACACGAGATCTGGGTGGTGGATGTGATGGAAATCTTAAGTCCCAACCAGAAGTATGAGAAGGAAGACCCTAAAACCGGTGGTCTATTGTACTTCAAGCGGGAGTTCCACCGCATCGGAGACTCGTTGAGCGAATAATGGTTGCTTAGGTGACAACCATGGACCGGGGTCTTACCTACTCTATGGCCTGTCGCGACATCTAATGACTTCTATGCCTGCTGTTTAGCTATATAACTATAATGTATCATTGCTGGGAATACTCCGCAAGCTCTTTTTCGACTTGGGCAGTGGCGGCCATGATTTTGGGCATGATGGACTCAAAGCGTTCTTGCACCTTGCGCTGCTTCTTGTGGATCTTGCCGATAATGCCGTTCTTCTTGAGGGTCTTGAGTTCAACACTGAGCCGAGACATCTCCTGGTTTTTGATCAGTTGCTTGCTGAGAAGCTTGCGTTGCTTGGCTATAAGTAGATGCTTCTCCTGCTCGATTGCCTTGAGCGTGCTCTTGTATTCAGCCAAGCACAGGTCCTGGTCGTTGATGGACGACTCAAGCGAGGTGATTTCCTCGAGCAATGCCCGCTCCTCCGCCTTGTAGTCGCTGTGGACGATCTCCTGAAGTGAACTGGAATCACTCAACGACGAGTTGAGGATTTCAATTTCGTGCTCAAGCTGGATGACCGAGTGCTTGAGACCCTTGAGTTTGCCCGATGCCCGCGAGTCGGCGCCCTGCTTGTTGTTGTACTTGTGAATTTTGCTCTTGACGATGTCGATCTCCTTTTTCAAGTCCGCAACCTTACGGTGCTCGTCTTTCTTCATCTTGCGCAACTTTGACTTAAGAGACGCGAGGTTTTCAATGGTGGAGATCAAACTAGACTGTAACGTCATCAACGGACTGATTTCGGGAGACTTGCTCAAGATGGCCTTCGACGGAGACACTGTGTTGACGATGCATTGTGACAACAAGATATCATCGGCCATCAAGCCGATTTCATACTGGAACAATGGAGTAAGACCAAACACGCAGACGAACGTGTGTTCACCATATGCAATTTTAGAATAGGGCCACACAACCCCATTCACGTTAATTCGTAAAGCGTGAGATGATAGTGTTTCTTTGAACTTGAGTGCATCGATGACCCTAAACATCACCTTTGTATCGTTGATGAAGTTGATAGCCATGCGAATGGATCCCTCATGTTTGACATCGAAAAGAAACCGGTGGCCATTGTTCTTGGTTTGAGTTGCTTGTCCAGCAAAGAAGTCAGGTTTTTTCAACATAATCTTGCTAGAGGCAAGAAGAGACCAGAATGGCTGTACCGAAATCACCGAAACGAGATTTCGATCCACCACGGTGGTGGCGCCGTTCTTGGATTTTTCACGCGGCACCGGCTTGAGGCTAGACAAAGAGGAGACTTTATTGGTGAAAGGAGCCATGCAGAAGGTTTCAAAGTTTTTGGCAGCCACCGATGACATGGAGTAGATGGACTTGGAAAGCTTGGTCATAGCAACGCTGTCCTGCACATTGACTTCAAACAATTCTGGTCTTTTTTTTAATGGCGCCGGCTCCACATTGACGGAGTCATCCGATGGCATGGAGATGAACAACGAATTGCGCTTGAAATCAAGAGGAATGTTGGGGGTCAAGCTGGAAAGATGGTCGAGAGTTCGAGAATAGTCCTTGAAGCCATACACCTTATCAAAGATAGGGCAAACGGCCAACACAATCACATGAATGCTGAGCACAAGATAAACGTAGTTGACGAGGGTGGAGGACTGCCGGAGCACCATCAGGAGTTGCAGAACCGCCCCATCGCTCCAATGCAAATAGTTCACAGCAACGTACACAGCCAGGCTCTGGACGAAGTGACTCCCGTACTTCATGTAGCTGCGGTTGTAGTGACGGGGTTTGAAGGAGAGCATCTTGCAGGTGAGGAGAAAAGCGGAGGCGTCCAAGTTGCCGACTCTGAGAAACTGTGTGAACACCAACCATAGCTCCTTCACCACCAACTTCATCTGCGAGTAGTCGATCCAGAGAAACCAATCGTGGATCACATAGTTGAGGTATGTGACCGAGAGGAAGCAAATCGCCAGATTGACGACAGTATTGGTGATATATCTGTTTTCCTGCTTTTTGCGGGTTATGGTGCTCGACAGCAACGAACTGTTGGGCGGCGGCGAAGTGGTGATGGAAGTGATGGTAGTGGTGGTGGTGGACGTGGAGCCAATGAGTTCCGATGCAATGACAGACTTGGCAAGCACCACAAGGTACAGAAGCCAGGATCGGGGAACAAAATAGTGAATCACCAACAAAAGTAGCAGGTTGATGGAGAATATCTGAAGAGAAAATCCCACTAGATTGGACTTATAGCGGGAGTTGATGCCGATGTTGTCATATGCCAGATGGAGGTTAGTGTCTCGAAGCAAAAGGTGTTTTGCTAAAAACTTTCCTCCCAACAATTTGGAAGACCCCGAGAGAATATAGGTGGTGAGAATGATACACGACACTAATTGCGGTAGGGAAAGCAAAATAAACACTAACGCCACGATATCGCGAATGGAAGACGTGGGGAGAATGGTGTGGTGAGGTATGGTTGATAACGGGCCGCTGGATCCGGTTACCCCAGCATACGCCAGAGGTTTCTTCATATCATTCCAATGAGAGAAAATATAGCTGGATTTTTTTCGCTCAAACCTGTCAAAGGGGTGGGTCGCACACGACACCGTGCCATGATAGAGGAGATGATGAAGATGAGAAAATCTTCACCAACGCTAAATATGGGCCCCAGACATCTACATAGTGGCGGAGGCGACCGGGAAACAAGAGTCGCTACTGCACTGTCAAAGAGAAAAAAAAGGGTGGTGGGGTGTCGGGCGCAGTCGCCGACGGGATCTGGTGACGGCATTTCACTTGTGGTGCGAGGGCTTATGCGAAGCCTTGGCGGGGTGATAAGCCTTGTAACCAGCTATTTAAAAGCATCCTCTAATAACGGGCACACAAATTTTTTTTGATTGTTGTTTTTCAACCCCCCCACCCCCCCTCTGATAACATGAAGTTTCTCCCATTCCTTGTTGCAAGTGTAATTGCACAAAGTGTTAATAACAAACGGAGCCAATCTCAAAACAGCGGAGCCTCCGGATCCGAGTCATCGTCGACTTCCTCGTCAACCTCTAACTCGGAGGAAGTGTCGGTGGTTGAATTCGAAAACTTAGGGTTCTCCGGCACCTACCAACAAGTGTCGTCCATGAGCGACTTGTACTCCGATGACTGTAAGTGTGAAGTTAGCTCCGATAAGGTTAAATTTTCCGGCACCAATGCCCCTCTCAATGAAGAGCTTAGTGTCCACTTCCGAGGACCGTTGAAGTTATCTCAATTTGCATACTATGTTTCCAAAGACTTTGAGTATGGCGAAGATTCTTCCTCCGACTGGGAAAGATTGGCATACTACGATGCCAGTCTGCAAACAGCTGAAAACGTGACTTTCCTCACCACGGCTGGTAAAAACTCCACTTGTTTGGGAAAGGCGCTCACGTACGCTGGCTCTGACGGTGTCTCTAAAGCCGACGAAGCCACCGTGTTGGCCGAAGGCACTTTAATCGGATCCAATGACGAGTATCTGATTTTTTCCAACATTTCCTGTGGAGATTCTGGTGTTGACAACGACTGTGGAGTGTACCGTTCGGATATTCCTGCTTACCACGGATATTACGGTACCACCAAGATGTTTTTATTTGAGTTTGAAATGCCCTCCGACGACCTGAGTGATGATGAAATTTCCAATTATGACATGCCCGCCATCTGGCTCCTTAACTCGAAAATCCCTCGTACCGCTCAATATGCAAAAAATGTTAACTGCTCATGTTGGGGATCGGGATGTGGGGAATTCGATGTCTTTGAAGTCATGAATGATACCGAATCCCTCCACATGTACTCCACCTTGCACGATTTCCAGGGTACTGGAGATCTTCAAACTGGTATTCCTGCTTATGGCCACTTTGCCAGGGACACCGAAGGCGTCATGAAGGGAGGAGTGGCTTTCGATAATTCAGGAAATGCGGTGGTGTGGTTATCCAATTCCACCTCATTCGACTCCTCGGTATCTGCATCTTCAGTCAACTCATGGATCTCCGATGCCAGCAGCTCAGGATCGGCCACCGAAAAACTTGCCTCTATTTCCGCAGCCTCGTCTTCTTCTTCTTCTTCGTCGTCGTCCACCAAAGCAAGTGGGGCTATCAGAACAAGCCTTGCTACCCGATTCTTTGGATTAATCATTTCGTTCATGATGGCCTTTTTTGTTTAATATAGACTTTATTCATAGAAATTTACTTGCAGCGACCAATTGACCAAATAGGACTAAATAAGCACCAGAAAATGAGCACCTGAGAAAAAATCCCACATCAGCCTCACTGGCCCCTCCGTCCCTGCAGGCAATAATTCTGATTCGGTTAATCATGTCTAAAAAACGGGAGGTCGCGCCGAATGATTGCAGACATGCGTCATGGGCGAACAAACGACAAAGTCGGTATATCCTTCAGCCAGCCATCATTGCCTAATGACCACACTAGACCTGGTCAGCGGTTAAACAAATATGACAAAACACCATCTCGTCTGAGCAATTCACATGCTGGTAAAGGAAAAGCAGAAAAAATTAACTTATAGTCGACAGCGGTAATTTTCCCAATGCGGTAGTGGAACAAAATCAGGGTTCGGTTGCGCAGCACCCAATACCGTACTTTGATAATTGCCAACCGCAATATGAACGTTGGCGGCCGAAATCATCCACGCCCCCCTTTCGAGTGGCGATTGCCCCCCTGTCGGAATAATGAACCCTTGCCATATTAAGTACCGAAAAAGGCTAGAAAAGACCATCGGCGAAGACGCGCAACTATTATTGTACTGAAACTGATTCTGCGAGAGAACAATAGCAGAGCGTACTGGGTTCATACTATTGTACAAAGGCACACCATGATTGCCAAGGGACAGGAAGAGATATAAAAGTCATTTACCAAGCTTGAAATACTCCCAAAACACTTTTTGCTTCCGAATTATTGTCATGGTTCCCGTGATTTTAATAGTGCTCGTGGTATCCACCGTGGTGCAGGCGTTTCCTGCCATCAGGATCATGAGAGACACCAACAGTAGTGCATATGATTCCACAACTTCCTCATCTAGCAAGCTCGGTGACTGGACCACCAGCGTGGTGCTGGTCTCCACCGCCTCTCCAGAAGTATCAACCAACGAAGTCTTTGAAGCTGCTGCAAATAACTTATGGTCGTTATACTGGAGCAACTCATCGCTGGCTTGGGTTTCGAAATGTAACACCACCAATGTCCCCGTGGTGTGGGATGTTGCGGTGGCGGGACGCGCCATCTCTCTAACGAAGGACGATGATAAAACGAGTCTGGTGGTGGATGTGTTTGACAACTATAAGAGTACCTCCAACGAAGGTGGATATTCCGCTAGCACGGCCAAGGACGGCGATATTTACACCGATGACGATGCCCAGGTATCATGGGTGCTTCTGGATGCCATAAAACATGGATTGGATGTTGATTTGTGGCTGACTCAGTCTTCACTACTCGATTTCCTCAAATCAGAGAACAACTCCTACCAGGGTGGGATCACCTGGAGCATCCGTGGCACCTATATCGCGTCCATCTCCACACTCGAGACCGCCCTTGCCATGATACGAGCATATGCCTATAATTTCGACTCGGACCACCTTTCGTTCTCCAAGTATTGCTTGAACTGGACCATTGACCGTCTTTTCGATGACAACGACAAGTTCTTCTATGATGGGATGGACGAGTCTGGAAATGTCAATACCGGTAAGCTCACCTACACCATCGGCGTAGCCATCAGTACAATGGCCTATCTTGATTCCGTGGGTGATAGTGATAGCGACTGGAAGGCGATGGCGGTGGAGTTGGCGATGCGGTTTATGAACGCGGGAAACCTTAATACCCAATTCTATTCGAATGGGTACATCAACGACCAAATCATGTACTCGCACCTTCTTTTCCAGGGTTTTGCAGACTTGCTTCAGTTGACCACGCCAGTCGGGCTGTACCAAGTCTCAGCTTATCAAGCAATCAAGAATGAGTTGATCAGAGAATCTCGTCACTTGTATGATCAGTATGAGGGCACACTTATGAACAACACATGTCAAGGACTCAGTTTGATCAACTTTGCATCGTTGGTGCAGATCATGCAAGCCGCCAAGAGGGCAGCGTCCAAGATGTAGCATCCATAGAAATGATAGAGTTTACAGTTTCGTGTAGGGCGGAGGTGCAGCAGCTTGCGTAGCCCCAACATAGTGAAGCGGCAGTAGTACGCGACTCCACCACGACCGCCAGGCCCTAGGTTCGGGCACAGACCACCATCACCGTACTCCACACCTGGGGCAATCACGGCAATTGCGTTTCATCACTCCCCAGCGTAGTCTGCAAGCGAGAGGAGGTACCAGCACAAGTCCACGTTATCTTGGTACCGTAAGAACATGGTTTCATCTGCAAACGGTGCTGTCACCACCGGCACAGAGTCCTCCATCTTTACCGATAACCGCCCTCGTTGCAACAAAAGTCCTTGGGCCCGGGTGTCGCTGCGTATCGCACCCGGAAGTAGCTGTATAATTTTGGAATGTATGTCGTCATAAATGTCTTGGGCAAACGAAGAGCTGATGTATGACTTGTTGATGGCAGGTGCCCCATTTCTGTATCTAAACTCTTCTGGGAGCAATGCTCTCCATTGTCCGCTTTCGACAGTGTAATCGACATACGATTGATTTTTGAGGATATGACCAACGGGAGAGGGCGTTTCCACATACCCAAACTTTTGGTTATTGATGATACGGTCACTTTCTACCTTCTCTGTAACTGGCAACACCAGTGCCACAACCTCCAGGTCTCCTTCGCCGTCTCCATCCACCACGAGCCGAATCATGTTGCCGGTGGCCAACGGCATCTTGGAATGCTCATTGGCGGTATTCTGAAGCGCCAACACAAATGGATTGCACCTCAATGCCACACTATCGTAAGATCCCTGCTGATAAAGATGGCTTGCATGACTTCGGGGAATGGTAAGCCACTTGGCAGGACTCGAAAAGAGAGGATGTTTAAGATAACTCTTAGGCATACTGGAAACACCTGTTAAACAATTTGAAAATGTCAACTGCGGCTAACGGTTTCACGAGCGCGGCTCATTGCAACCTCCTACAACACGAAGGTTTCGCCTGCCGAGTATAAAGCTCCAGCCGATGCCAGTTGGTTGTGAACGCTGTATGCGATTCTATCTTTGCTTCATTGCACTTCTTCTCTCTGTGCAAGCAGTGTTGGTGACGGTGACTCGAGTGTTCACATCCACAGTGATGATTGCAACCGATTCCAGCAGCAGCAGCAGCAGCAGCAGCAGTTCTTCGACGGGGACCATCACGGAAACCTCATCCATCAGCAAGTCAAGTGTTTCAGCGATGTTGGAGGACCTCAAGGCTAAAGAGGTCACTCCCACCGGTTACTCGTTCTCCGATACCGTGGACCGGGTGTGGGATAGATTCTGGTCCACGTCTGAACTGGCCTGGAACGGCAACGACCAGAACTGCGGTTCTAACTACGACGAAGTAGTGGTTTGGAACCAGGCCGTGGCCGGCAGAGCCATTGTCAAGCAGGGAAATCAGGACCGAATGGCCCTGATCGCAGCTAACCTATACCAGTACCAGAACGAGGCATTGGGGGCATTTTCTGCTTCCACCGCCAAGGATGACGATGTTTACACTGACGACAACGCTCAAGTTGCTTGGGTGTTTATTGACCTTTACAAGCAGACGAACAACCCCCAGTACATTGAGACGGCCCAGGCCATCATGAGCTTTCTCCAGTCTCAGACACAGTCGGATGGAGGCGTTATCTGGCAGTATAACCACTCCTACATTGCATCCATCTCCACCGCAGAGGCGGCCTTGGCGGCCGTACGACTCTACGAGATCACCTTCGATGATTCGCTACTTGCGTACGCCGAGAAGTGCATGGACTTCATGTTCACCTACTTCCAGGACCCCAGCGACCATCTATTCTACGACGGGCTCGAAAAGGATGACTACTCCGACGTCAACAAAGGCAAGTTGGCCTACACTGTGGGATGCACAATCAGTACCCTTTCGTACCTTATCAAATACACCGCTAACGAAAACTGGTCGGAGAAAGCCATCGAATTGGGATTGGCTGCAATAAACACCCTGGGCAAACTATACAATGGCGATGGATTCTGGAACAATCCCTTCAAGTACTTGCATCTTCTCTTCGACGGGTTCTCCGACTATCTCTCGCTCACGCAGTCGGACATCTACCATGTTGCTTTCAAAGTTGAAGCTGAGCGCCAGGGCCAACTAGTGGCCACTTACTTACAGGACGCCGATGACTCCAATCTCTTCTTCGCGCTGTTGGAGGAATGCTCATATCTGGCGTTTGAAAAGTACTCTGAAAAGTTTGGAGGCTCCTATTCTAACGATACCAGCATATACTGCAGCGGCACCACCACTCCTAAGAAGGAGTTCATGGCCAACGCGGCGGCTGCTCAGATCCTCTACTCACTCAAAGCCATTTCAAATTAGAATGTACGCAAATGGAATGTGAAAGCATTTCAGACATGCATAACTCAGTTCGTAAATTCAATCTCGGCTAACCATCGCGTGACGCCATGCGCTTATAAAGTTTGGCCAACATGGTACTGCTTCCCGGCAAACACCGCCTTGCCGCCAAGTTCCTCCTCGATTCTCAAGATCTGATTGAGTTTAGCCAATCTCTCTGACCGAGCAGGAGCGCCCGTTTTGATCTGGCCAGTCCTCAATCCCACCACTAGATCGGCAATGAAGAAGTCCTCCGTCTCTCCCGACCGATGCGACACCATCACTCCCCAGTCCGCGCTATACGAGAGCTTAGCGGCAGCGATGGACTCCGTCAACGTCCCGATTTGGTTCACCTTCAACAAAAGCCCGTTGGCCGCGTTGCGCTCAATGGCCTTCTTGATGAAGACAGGGTTGGTGACCGTCAAGTCGTCTGCCACTATTTGCACCCTCTTGGAGAGAAGAGGGAACGCGTGAGTCCAGGTGGCCCAGTCGTCTTCCGCAAACGGGTCCTCGAGCGAAGTGATGGGGTACTTATTAATCAACTCTAAGTAGTAATCCGTGAGCTGCTCGCCGGTAAGCTTCTTGGAGCCATCCGAATCGGGGTTCTTGAAGTCCAAATCGTAGTATCCGTCCCGAAAAAACTCCGACGAGGCAGGGTCAAGCGCAATCTTCACGAGTCCCTCGTAGCCAGCATTCCTGATAGCCGCCACAATCAAGTCGAGCGCCTCTTCGGCGGTCTCAATGTTGGGGGCCACTCCTCCTTCGTCTCCCACGTTACCTGCGGACGGTCCGTACAATTTTTTGGCCAAGTTCTTGAGGTTGTGGTACACTTCGGTGCCGATTCTCAATGCTTCCGAGAAAGATGAGGCTCCCACGGGGGCAATCATAAACTCCTGAAATGCCAACGACCCACCTGCGTGGGTCCCTCCGTTCAACACGTTCTGGAACGGTACTGGAAGCACGTAGGTAGACTTCTTTAGCTTGCTGAGCTCGGCAATGTGCTCGTACAACTGCACCTTCTCCTTGGCTGCTCCAGCACGGGCCACAGAAAGAGAGATCCCCAAGATGGCATTGGCACCATAGTTGGCCTTGTTAGGTGTTCCGTCCAAGTCAATGAGGAGCTGGTCCACTGCTTTTTGGTCAGTAACATCAAGCTTGGACTCCACCAACTTAGGCCCAAGGATCGCATTGACATTGTGGACAGCTCTGGTGACTCCCTTCCCCAACCACTTTGATTTATCGCCATCACGGAGTTCAATGGCCTCCGAGGCTCCGGTGGAGGCCCCGGAAGGCACAATGCTGCGGAACACTCCATCGGCGGTGGTTACTTCGACTTCCACGGTGGGATTTCCCCGGGAATCGTAAACTGAGCGGGCATGGACCTTCTTAAGTGACATGATAGCTGACAGTAATTGAATGTATTGCTGTAAAAACACCAGATCTCCCCACTCCTATATATAGCGTCATGATTGCTCTGGGGAGTAGGCTTTTCGATCAGAATTCGCTTTTCTCCCAGCGGCCCACCCAAGCGGGCCCATCCAAGCACTCCACCATCATGCCATAGGCGGCAGATCAGTTTCACCTTTTCGCTGGTCTTCGGTCGACACTCATCGGTGCCAGCGTCCCCGTCCTCAATCGGCTACTTGAGATTCCTGATCCGGGCTGTTGGTGTTCGGGTGTAAGGGCGTAAATGCGGATCAGGTGGTCGCAACCACTTCTTCGCCATGAACAATTGGGAGTTCAAGCTAGTGGGCCTCATTGCCGCATGGCTCGTATTACGTGTGGCCCTTTACAGGCCAGAAGACTTGAGTCTGTCTCTCAGGGTGATTCCCCAGGATGTGATTCTTCGCCAAGTTGATGTTGTTGACTGGAACAACGTTGCCTATGTTCAGTATGCCACCAACAAGGAGTACCTCAGCGTGGCTATTGTTAACTTTGCTATGTTGCGCCAGGCACAAACGAAAGTGCATGACTTGGTGCTCTTGGTCACTGAGTCATTGGATGCTGCGCTGGCACAATTGTGCCGCCAGTGGAATATTACCACCACGCCTGTTGCGCCGCTAGTATCACCCAAGGCCAAGAGTTCCACCTGGCGTGATTCGTTCACCAAATTTCATCTCTTCAACCAGACGCTGTACCAACGGGTGGTGTTTTTTGACGCTGACCTGATGATCATCAACGCCGACCACGGGTCGTTTCTACCGGATACCTTGGATGAGCTCTTTACCATTCCCACGAGCATCGACGTGGCCATGCCCCACGCATATTGGATCGACAATAGATGTGACGACCACATGGATGTTCCCTCCGACGTGAACCCCCCTTGTGGCCCGGTGGAGAAGTTTGAGGATCTTCCTCGCGTTCTCACCGAGAAGAAGAATCGTCTTAACTACTTCGGCAGTCATGTAATTGTGGCCAAGCCGTCGGAGGAAACGTTCAACCACATTCTATCCTACTTGTACAATCCGTTGTGGTGGCACTTGTGGAACCGGCGTAATCTCAGAACTAGCTCCGACTACGATATGGAGCTCCTCAACAGGTACCTCGATGATGGCATCCGAAAAAACACCCTCAAGGTAGCAGTGCTACCCCACCAAGTATACGGGGCGTTGACGGGAGAGTTTCACGAGCTGTCCCATCAAAGGTTCCTCCTCCCTCCTCAGTACGCTGGCTTGGACCATAAAGCCTCGTTGGATTGGGATGCCCAGTACCAACTTTCGCAACTTAAACTAGTGCATTTCTCTGATGCCCCCCTCCCCAAGCCATGGCATGCCCCCCTTCATGAGATCGTCCACGACGACTCCCTCGACCACCGCATCTGGGCCTCGATCCACCGTCATTTCGCCCAGGCTCTTGTTACCATCACCGCGGCTTAGGTCTGTGTGCGTCACGTGCACCCGCTTTTGTGGTTTGTTTACATTTCCCAGATCATGCTAGTTTGCATATAAGGTTCTAATTTTAAAGAACTTTCTCTTCACGACAGTTCCAGGTTTGAATTATCAACTACTTTCAGCTCCTGTTCCCTCAATGCAAAACCTCGTCACCACCTTCACTCCCACCACCCTTTTGGTGGAGAAGAGAGCCACCGCCGATGATGATATGCCCACCATTTCCGATGAAGACGCTTACACCACACCCGCTGTAACTGTTCCTCCCAACTCTAACAACCCATATATCATCCGAGAGAGTAATTACAATGGAACTGTCTTCATCGCCGTTGGATCCATTGTGTGCTTCATCTTATTTGCCTTCATTGCCTATCATTTATATAAATCGTTGAGTGCATCTAAGGTGGCCAAGCGAACCATGGCTGATGAAAAGACCATGTATGAGAAATATCATAACAACAACAGCACCGCATATGGACTTACACCTTCGAGTTCCAACTTCAACATGGTGGATCAGCAATCGGTATCACAGCTTCCTCTTCTTTCGCATCACCGTAATAAGTCGATGCTCTCGGGACTCGGAGGTTCTCAGATGGGTGATAACTCCACCATTTATGCTTCCGAACCCGATCTTGCCACTACCAAACACGATATGACAAAGATGTTTATCTCTCCAACTGCCGAGGTGATGCAAAAGCGGGCTAGAGGCTCCACCTACGTTGGAAACGGTTCTTCCATGGGCTCATTAATGGGTGGCTCCACCACCAATTTGGCTGCACCTGCACCTGCAAGCAATCGTCATTCTCAGCTTATTCCTAGCTTGTACGTCAACAATGAAATCAACAACAGTGATTATGCCCTTTCCAGTCCCAACTTTGCATATTCTGATCCTGATTCTTCTCATCCACAGGCCAGAAATGAACCTCTTGATAGAAAACCCATCCCCAGTATGTATCTTGAGGACTTAATTGACCGAGACTAATAATCCGTGTCTTACACACAACGTCAGTTATATCTATATAATAAAATGCATTGGTGCGAACTGTCAAATCTATGTCATTGTCATTTCTTAGACGCTTCCACTATGGGGCCGAAAGGGCAGCATTAGCCCTTGAAAATAGGGCCGTTGAGCTTCCCCAGCATCCGGTGGTTCCCCTAAGCCATCGGATCTATCATATTGGGAAGCATACCCATCATGCCTCTACTTTCCAGGGCGCTCATCTGCCACCGGTGGTGATGATTCATGGACTCTTCGGAAACAAACAGAACTGGACGTCGGTGGGGAAACAAATCACTCAGGCGACCGATCGATTGGTGGTGGGTCTTGACCTACGCAACCATGGCGACTCGGCCCACGCCATGCCCCACGACTATGTGAGCATGGCCAACGACGTGATTGGCAAGCTCGAGGCCATGAGAGAGGATTCCTACCTGTTTGAGCGAGAAAAACTGAAGCCCAACTGGAAGGACGGTGCCATTTTGGTGGGACATCTGATGGGAGCCAAGGTGGTGATGACGGTGAGTCTTCTTCGGCCAGATCTTGTGTCTAAGTTGATAGTCATTGACAACAGCCCGGTCGAAGAAACACTCGAGGATTCCTTCTACAAAAACCTCATTGGTATGTGCAAGGTGGAAATATCTCAGCAGGAGGCATCCAAGTTGCCGCACAAGCACCAGATGAAGGCCATCGATAAGATTTTGGCGCAATACGAGCCCAGTCGGTTGGTGAGGGTGTTTCTCATGTCTAATCTCGCCGACTACCTGGGGACTCTACGATTTCGGATCCCGGTCCTTGCGTTCGTCAATTACAATGTGCTCGATAGTGTGGCTAGGTGGCCTCAGGAACGTGTGGCGGGAATGCAATTTTCAAAACCGGTGATGGTGATGAGAGGCACCAAGTCTCCGTTTGTTAAAGATCACCATCTACAGCACGCGTTTCCTCAGTACTTCCCCAACTTCCAGGTAGTGGACTTTGACTGCGGACACTGGTTGGTCTCCGAAGACTCCAAGAAATTTATCTCGGAATCCATCAACTTCTTTTAGCCGCCTCATAAACTGTCAATCTACACCCCACCTCATCAGCTTTGTCGCAGCATAGTTATCGCGAGGTCGTGTACGGCATCGCAAACTTGTCATCTATATAAAGCACCTCATGTTCGCAAAAATCATTAGGGGTTAACAGATGCGAGCCTGTACATAAACAAGAACCAACACAATCTCCATAATATAGTACTAAGCTCTGAAATGTCGGAATATTCTGGGTCAGGAGGTGAAGATCTTTCACTTCCGAAGGCCACCGTTCAAAAAATCATCAGTGAAATATTACCTCGAGACATTGCCATTTCCAAAGAAGCTCGAGAAGCGATTACCGAATGCAGTGTTGAATTCATTATGATTTTATCCACCCAGTCCAATGATATTGCCGAAAAGGAAGCCAAAAAAACCATTGCCAGTGATCATGTTGTTAAAGCGTTGGAAGAACTTGGATTTCATAATTATCTTGAAATCATCAACAAGGTACTAGATGAGCATAAGGAGCTATTGAAGGGAAAAGAAAAGAAGAATAATAAGTTCCAAAACTCCGGGTTAACGGAAGAGGAGTTGTTGAAACAACAAGAAGAACTCTTCAAAAAGTCGAGAGCAAGATTACACAACACCCAAGGGAGTGAGCCTTCAGTTAAGCAAGAACAATAAGTAAATAGTGTATATTAATGACTGTACTATAAGACGTGAGACGTGCAGGAGACCAAGAGGGTATTCCGGCGTGCAGCTGTGTTAACCTGATCTGATATGGAGGGGCATGACCAGGGGGGTTGGTCTGTTCTGACCTCTACAGGCACAGTGGCTCTGGCTTAGTGCTTGTGAAACCTAACCCAAAATCAATTCGTATAGGATAATCAAAACATTCACCACGATCAACGGTACTCTTAGCAACGTTCTTATGGCACTGATCAAGTTTATGAGTCGACTCTTTATAGAAGCATCTTGGCCAGCTCCGGGCTGAATGTAATGTTGGTATTGAACTTGGCTGTTGGATGATGACGATCCGCTTCCTGACCCCCAGCCGATTCTATTGAGAAATCTTTCTTCACTTAGTACCGCTATTCCATTGACACTTAGAATGATCACGTATAAAAGCTTCCCAAGTCCAAACATGTTCTCTGTGAAGTTATTGAATTCGGCAAGAAAAATTCAAAATACTTCGCACCGTGATTTGTTTACCCATCATCATGTCTCAAAGAAGAGGGAGAAAGAAAGACTCTATTGAGCAGTTCATCGGATCTCCTCAGGTGTTTCATGAAAATGGACTCCTGCAATTACGATATATGATTCTTATTGAAGGATTAATTACCCCGCCTGGCTATGATCAATGTCCTTATCGAGGTTATGTTTGGCAAATCCTCTGCAAGGTTCCTGTTTACACCACTAACCAATATACCAGACTTTTAAACAGAGTACCAGAGGAGCTTTCTACCGAACTTTATCAAAAGATCAAGAACGATACATTTCGAACTCTTATGAATGACGATAACTTCCATGCCAAAGTCTCAGAAGAATCCTTGATTCGAATTTTATCAGCATTGGCAATCTCCACAAACAATAAGGTTGGTTATGTCCAAGGGCTAAACGTTTTGTTGGCTCCCATAATTTATACGTGTTACAAGAGTGAGCCCCAAGCTTTCTCTATCCTTCATCATCTAATCACTTGTCAGATTCCGTTGTATATTACTCCCAATTTAGATGGGGTTCATACTGGACTTACGTTGGTCGATATCATTGTGAGAATCATTGATCCTGTGCTCAGCGAATATCTCGACGGGAAATTCTTAAAAGCAGAGATCTATGCCTTCCCATCGGTATTGACCCTTTGTGCATGCACTCCTCCACTCTCCTCGGTACTTCGACTTTGGGACTTTCTTCTTGCTTACGGAACTCATATGAATGTTTTGTTTGTGGTGGCCCAACTCATCATCAACAGAACGGCACTTTTGAACTCTCCACAACCCATGAAGCTCCTAAGAAGCTTTCCCGCTCTTGAAGACCTGGAAATAATAAAGTTGAGTTTGAGTTTCATTCCTGAGTTGCCGCGTCCACTATATGATCTTCTCGTGAGACACGGATCTGACCCCCTGGTACCCAAAGAACTAAAGACATTTATGGCATCTTACGACTATTCCAAGCCATCTCGTTAGCATCACAACAACCCACTTACAAAGTCTTCGTGGCTATAAAACGCACATAGAACCGTGCGATCGTTATAGCTTCTTCCTGCCAACTCCATGATCGCCTTTAACGCGTCATTTTCTTCATAAAACTCCACATAGACCTTTCCTAGTCCTGGTTGACTAAATTGAGAGATTCCTGGAGTATAATCGTTGGCGGGCCGTGGGATCTTTATGGACTTGACTCTTCCGAATGTTTCTACCTCCTGTAATATATCATCTTGAATGAATGCAAAATTAGTATCATCCATCAAATCTCGTGCCGTCACTAGGTTGATGAGCTGAATCACCTTGCTCTTGGGGTGTGTAGAGACATATTCGTTTCGAACAAGTTGTCGAAGCGTATTGAAATCAATGGGACAATCTTGAATACTAGTGTGACCAGGTATCACACACGAGAAGAACGCCAGCTCCACCCATTCGTACTGCTGGAGCTGCTCGATGTACTTGCTCAAAAGCGAAGTGGTTTTGGAATTGGGGCTACTTTGGGATGGGTCGACGTAGAATTCCACAAAAGCCATCCCCAACAGCTCCTTAGTGCCCACCTCGCGGAGTGATTGAAAGGACCTAATGCTGGCTATTTCTGTGAGTTTCTGCCGAAGCTCTGTGTCTCCCAATCGCCCCTTGAACCGTACTGTTATCTTGCGGGGACTGTCCTTGACTTCATCCTCAATATCATCCTTCTTCTCTTTGTAAGGGGGAAGACATTGCACCACGTATTCACCAGGACGGGAAAGATTAAGTTTTATGGTATGGTCGTTGGCGTCGTCGGCCCACCGCATCTCATTGTAGTCCAACGTCTTTCCGTTGAGGGAGTAAGCCACGGTGGCGGCGGTACTGGACTTGAACTCGATGATGAGGTTCTTGTCATCTTTGGTCTTGCGCTTGGATTCGATGTTGTTGCTCTTGGAGAGTTGGTCGTTGTCTACCTTGCACAAAAAGCGGTTGAAATAGTCAGTGATCTTCAAGTAGTCGATCTGCTCAAAATTAACATCCTTCATAATCAAAATGTGGGCATTACGGGAGTCTATGGGGTCGATCTTGGAGGTATCCATAAACTCCTTACCGCTCAATCCGTCGAGCTTCGTTATATCAACGGGTCGTGTGGCTCCTGGTAGCGGGAAGAGGCCCGATAACTTGGCACGCTGTGCCGTCACGTTCTCAAAGCCCTTAGGCTTGACTTCCCATCCCGACTCTAACACCTTGAGCTGCTCCAAGGGAGTGGCATTTTCAAGTGCCCGTAGCCGTTTTTCGTAGATTTTGATTTGTTCTTCTTTGGGAATTGCCACTTCTTCGCTCTTCTCTCTTTGGGGAGGGCGGTATGAAGAGAAGGTATCGCTTTGACGTTCGTTTCGGGGGTTGGGATCTTTTCTGCGGTAATCATCTCTTCCATAGTTATTGCGGTAATCATTGTGAGGTCTTCCTCTGCCACGGCCATTTTGATACTCTCTTGTACGTCCACTGGCTTGCTCATCCCTATTATACTCATTGTAGAAACCACCTTGTCGTTGTTGAGGTGGACCATAGCGATCGTATCTTCCTCGAGCCTGATCACCTCTGGTTTCTAGACGACGATCCTCGCTATCTCTGTCGCCTCCTGCTTGTCGTTCTCGAGCGTAGGTTCCGCGTCGGTAAGACATGTTTCTAGATGTTTAATTTTCACGATGAATGCGAAATACATTCGATACATATTCTACTTTACAACTCGTCGTGGACAACGGGGCTCTCTCCTTCTTCGCCTTCATCCTCCTCCACAAACTCCACTTCTTCGCTTCCCTTTTCTTCCTGAGCATCCGCTTGAGCCTTTTCCGCTTCCCGTAATTTCTCTCTAAATTCTTTCTGTTTCTTTCTCTCCAACAACTTGTCAAACTTGGAGTTGAAAAGCTCAGTTCTATACTTGTGACTGGACTCGATGGATTGAACATCTGCCAACATCTTTACAATCTTGTCAGACAACAGGCTGTACAACTCAAAAAGATAGGCCTTGGACTTCTTGGCAAATTTCTTAGAGTCATTGATGAGTTCCCCAATCACGGTGATATCTTCCTTATAGGCAGCAAGGTTCCGATCAAGACTCAACATTTTGGCCTCATCTCCCTTCGACATCAACTGCAATTTAATTCTATCATTTTCCTTGTCGAAGTTAAAGCCTTCTTCTTCGAACTTTTTTCTAAGCTCGGCGATTTCACTTCCAAACTCCAACATATGGGTTTGAATCTGCATGGCAATCTTTCCTCCTTCTTCGTAGATCGTGTTGAAGCCATCGAGCGAGAGGTCGGTCTTGTTCATTTCCAAGTACTTTCCTACTTGTTTTCTCTTTTGCTTCAATTCCTTCAACCTCTCATCAACTTCTTCGTAACTTGCATCATCACTTTCAAACTCCAACCACTCAATGGTCTCTGAAACAAAAGATCCAAATTTTGCCAAGTCACTGGACGACAACTCTTTGAGCAATACTTCCTCGTTCTCTTCGATGAAAGACCGCATCTCGTAACACAGTCCCTCTAGCACGTTCTTGACGTGATCAAGCTGTCCTCTCTCTTCGTCTTTGGCATTCAAATAAGAAAGCTTATCGAATAGTCTGGCCTTGGTAATCCGAGGAATAGGCTTGACACGGGGATACTCTGCCTTGGGAAGACTCACACTCACAGGCCTGGAAAGTTTGGTTTTGGGCTTGGTGGAGTTGGTAGCAGTGTCGTTGACATCAACATCAATATCGTTCACACTTTCATCGTTGTCCTTCTTCAATAATTTGTCAAAGAAACTATCCTTCTTAGCGGTACATTGAACCTTGATGTCAGACACGTCGAAAATCTTGTTGTGATCGAGTCTGAAAGTGCCCACCACATCCTTGGATTCCGATGACTTGCAACTGAGCTTTTCTGTCTTTTTAATAAGCCCATCCACGGTGTACGACTTGATTAGTGAGCCATCCTCGTAGAGCAGGAAGCTCACCACGTCTTCATTACCATCACCAACGACGATCTGAGAAGAGTTGCCAATTATGTTACCCTTCTTGAATACAGGCTTTTGGACATCAGAGCCGGTCGAAACCTCATAGTTGTGGAATGCTCGCTCAATCAATTGAACGTCCTTGTTACCGTCAAGTTGAAGCTTGAGCTTGAAACCTCTTTGTGTAGTACCAAGAGCGCAAGCTTCGTCTGCATTAACGGTCTTGGAGATTTTTTCTTCGCCAAAGAGGGTCTTCAAGTGCTTCTGAATAAATGGAACACGGGTACTACCTCCGTTGAGAATTACCGACTCCAATTGGCGGGGAGACTTTCCGCCGGTGGGTGAGTTATCCAAAGCATCTAGAATGGGACGAGTGATTCTTTCCATCATGTCGGAATTAATTTCTTCAAATTCCTCACGGGTAACGGTGGTTTTGAAGTCGTTGTCATTATAAAGACTTTCGAGGGACACCCGGTAATCGGAGTTCACAGACAACACAATCTTGGCCTTTTCGGCGGTCTCGAGTAGCCGGGCCAATATCTTAGGACTTATCTCCTCGTCGTCGGCTAAGCCAAACGTTGTGAGGAATCTTTCATAGATAGTACCGAAAATACTTCTGGTGAGAAGAGCGCCTCCAAACAGCTCGTCATAACCCACCGATTCGACATCAAGAGTCACGTCACCAGTAGTAGAAACTGTGTAGGAAAACAAAGTAGCGGTGGTGGAACCGGCACCAACGTCATAGACTAAGTTGTAGACGGGTTTATTGGTATAGTCAGTGAGTTCAAACTTCTTCTTGGAAAGAAAGTTGACAGCCACCGCAGTGCCTTCTTCAATCAAACCCAAGGGGTTAGAGAAGTTGGCAAGATAAATAGAATCAATATAGGATTGGCGGGTTTCTTGAGTAGCAAATGGAGGAATCGATACCGCAATATCTTCCACAATTGCTTGAGCATGAGGATTACTCTCAAGATCACCCAATGCTCTGCGTTTGATCTCATTCAAGTTCATAGCCAACACTTCTTCCACCGTGAATTCGTAGGATTGGTTGGCAAATCCTAAATCAAACTTGATGGAATTTCTGGACTCTTCGGCAAGTAACTTGATTCCAAAGTGATTCTCGAGGTATTGTCGGGTAGAAGGATCCTCAAGTGACTTCCCAAGGAGTGGCTTGAGACCAGTAATACAGGTCTGGGGAAATCTCGTACATAATGAGCCCATTTGTGATCCATACACTCTCTCGATTTCATCAGCGTTAGAGGCTCGAACTGACACACCTGAAAGGTCCTTTCGTTTTCCTTCATCCGTAAGAACTATTTCAAATGATGCACCAGGTGCAACAAGCACTGCCTTTGTGAACTGTTGACCATAGTCAACACCAAGAATGGCACCTAATACCAGGCTTATAAAGACCAAATACAAAAGGTTCATGGAGAAAGGGTGGTGATAGAGTGTTCGAGAAATGAAAAGTCGCACGTGACGACAGCGTGGCACCTACCACATCAATCCAGGTGACGTGAGATGAGCCCACACGGCTGACCACCGAAATAAGACCAAACTAAAGTCCACAAGACTTGAAAATTGTTGGAAGTTACAAATAGAGTCTAACTACGAGTTCGGGCGGCAAGCTGAAGAAAGTTGACATTTTCATCATTTTCAGCAATTGTCTATTTAGGGTGCAAAACTACCAGAGTCACAAACTTTTTTCACATAGTTTACGGCCAAAATACGCTACCAACTCAACCAAATGCAAAAAGTCACCACCCCAACCCATTTCAGCGAGTTTGTAATGCATTAGCGTTCATATAAATAGTTTCTACATTAATTCAAAATTACCAGATGGCCATGTGGTCGGTGGTTACGTCATTCGTTACGATGCGCTTACCCCGAAGGGCCCGCGGAGGTGCCGAGTAGGTTCCGTATCTGAGCGAGGATCAATTTTATCGGGCTCGCCCATTAATTGCACCCCTGAACGGAAGGAAAACCGGCGGAAGTACCCCAGAAACTCGGAAAATAACTCTGGGCCGTACGTGGATATGCGGTGAGTCCATTGCTTTGGGAACTACTACCCTTCCGACGATGATCCTAGGCCAAGGAGTGGGCCACCCAAATTTTGCGATGCGCGGTATAAATACCTTTGGCCAGAATTTTTTTTTTCTTTTGGTGGTACGAAGGATACTTCCCACCCACACATTTTACACAGTCCTATACGTTATTTACCTGCCATCATGGATTCCGCCGAAGTCGAAGCATCCAAGATGTACATTTCGTACAACAATATTCATCAGTTATGTCAAGAGACTGCTGATAAGATCAAGCAATTTAAACCAGACCTCATCATTGCCATTGGAGGAGGAGGCTTTATTCCAGCCCGGATGCTAAGAACTTTCCTCAAGGAACCAGGCCAGCCTAATGTCAGAATTTTGGCCATCATTCTTTCGTTGTACGAAGATATTGAGACCGTTGGATCTCAATCGGAACAAGCCGGCACTCAAGTGGTTAGAACCCAGTGGATTGATTATAACCAATCCAAGATTGATCTTGTGGGTAAAAACGTGTTGATTATTGATGAAGTTGATGATACTAGAACCACTCTCCACTATGCTGTTTCCGAGTTGAAGAAGGATGTTGTTGAGCAGTGTGCAGCCAAGGGGGCTAATCCCGCTGATACTAAATTTGGTATTTTTGTGCTCCACGATAAGCAAAAACCAAAGAGAGCTGATTTACCTGACGAAATTATGAAGACTGGTCACTATTTTGCAGCCCGTTCAGTTCCAGACGTTTGGATCGCTTATCCATGGGAAAGTGCCGACATTGTTTACCACACTAAAAGAGCTGTTGAGCAAGGTAACGATGTGTTCATTCCTTCCACCACTGAATAACTAATGTAGTATAGATGTGAATAGCTAACATAATCAATAAATTAGAACTAGCACATTACTCATGCAGGGATCAACGCAAACGAAGCGCCATTAATCAATCTCGATCACATCAGGACTGCGAGAATGGTTCTTGAGGGACGGATAGTTTGTATTCTTATCCTTGCGTTTCTTACTTTGACGTAATGACTGTCCTGATCCTGCAAACGAGTTGGTGGACGGAGTTTCATCATCTGTAGCTTCTGGGGTGGGAAGCACCACGGGGAACCCAAAGAACATCTGGTTATCGGGCAAGTTCAATGGAACCGCGGGGGCATTCGGATCTAAATCATCAATGCTATAGTGTTTTTCCCTAACTTCGGTCACCTTCCCCGATAGTTTCTGTCCTAATCCATGGAAGGTAGATGAGGATGCACCTTCAGCAGCGATCTGAGCATAATTTATGCTTCTAGTCATGGTACCTGAACCCGCCGACCTATTAACCTTAGAGGGATCAATTGCCGTTCTAGGCTTCTGAACTTGTGGTTTATACTCAGGCTCCACATACCCCACCGGTGGAGCAAAGTCTGTTTCTAAGTCTGTTTCAACCACACATATTCCCTTGTTTAAACTCTCCGGTTTGGCTTCCAACACCTTGATACCATAAATACTATCATTGTAATTAATTTCAATGATATCACCTACCGTCAATGTCGAAAACTTTCGGAGCACATTCTCAAGAACAGCCTTGGGATCCGAAATATCAAGAAAGTCAACCAGTTGGGGTTCAATCTTGACAAATTGCCCAAGTGGCAAATCGCAATTGGTAATTCTCAATAACCCACCTGGCTGTAAGTGTAATGTTTGCATCATCCATTGAGGGATATAGACCCGTCCTTCTTCGGCGACAAATTCAAGCACACCACTGTGTGTGGTGATATTTTCAGCCTCATTGGTAAGCTCGAATAACATGGGATATCTAATGTGAAGCATGGTTAACTTATTGAGGGCAGACGAAGGAAGAAAAATCTTGCCTCCGTAATTGGAATCGTCCTTTCGAATGTTATCAGGCATCATGGCAACAGGATAACAACGGAAGAACTCCTCGAACTTGCTGGCAGGCATGCCAAACATCCCGGAGCCAAATCCACTAAACATGATTGTGAGAGTTTGATGATAAGTTTTACTTTTTTTGCGTTCAGTTCTATTTATGTGCGACACTACTTATGAGCATGCTGATTAGAGATCTCCACGATTTTGGCACAAATTTCCTTTTGACCATCATCCAATCCCCCGAAAGCGATTTGGTATCTTTGAGCATCTGTTTGTTGAATCATCGTAACCTTAGTGGCAAATACCTCAAATACATTGATGGAATCAAGAGGAGTGACCTTGAGAGCCTCGTATTCTGCCTCGTCAGCCTCAAAGTCTTGGTCGTAGAAGTCATCGCCAAACTCATCGTCGTCATCACCTTCAGTGGGCTGCAATCTGTCATTATTAAGGATATCCAATCTGGCCTTGATGGCTTGAGGTAATACCTCAAGATTAGAAATGAGCAAGTCAGTCACCTCCCCAATAAGATCTTGTTGCTGAAAGAGGTTAAGATTGGAGTCCCCAAGAATCGACAATGCAGTAAGAATCTGGAGCTTGCATCCGTATACACTCTGGAAGTCATCAGAATGTTTGATCCATAACTTGAAAAATCCACCCGTGAATTGTTTTTCATTAAGGAACTGTAAAACGGTTGAAGGGTCAAGCCAAAAGCAAGCAAAGAAGATCTTGAGAATGGCAAGATAGTGCAACATATGTCCGTCAAATGCATCCATAGATTCCATTCTTTGGAAAATCACAAAGATCTTCTCCAACAAGGCTGGTATGAAGGAAACAAATCTCTGCTTTAAGCTCAAAATGGTGGTCTCGATTAATTCAAATGCAATACTAGCAAAGATGGGATCAAAATCATCTCCGTCAATCACCTTAAATGCCACGCTGACAATGGCCTGCACATGTTGATTGTCACAAGTGATGTCTTCGTGAATGAATCCCTGATTGACGATGGCCTCAAAGAAAGGTTGGAAAGCATCAAAGTATTCCATGGCATATGTATCGAATGAGTTGACACAACATTGAAACAAGTCCCACATGGTTGGAGAAACTCTTCCAACGCTGACCACAATTGACTCAAGGATTTCCACAGCCTCTGTCAAAAACGACACCAACGAAGTATCAAAAATGAACTTCACCATATCACTAACGACCGCTTCTAAAGAAGCTGCAACTTGTGGGGAATGGTTCATGGCAATCACAAGCGTGGTTAACGTATTCAAAATACCAGCAGCCTGATACTCCTTATTGGTATCGACATTGGAGGGATCTTGTAACATCTCGTGGGCGATTCTGATGAATTGCTCCACTAATCTGGCACTCAACTCGTGAGCATATGGCTCCAAGTTAACAGCAAACTTCTCCACGAAAGTTTCCATCACCGTACTGAGAATGTCACTTTCGAAGTTCTTGGACATTTCAAGTAATGTTTGCATCAACTGGGGAGCCTGCTGAGCGACGTGCTCAGCAACCATATCCTCCGCAACAAGGGCTCTCAAAGCATCAACCGCCGTCAACTTAACAGGGAATTGTTTGTCTTGTTGGAAGCATTGCACCACTGCCTGGAAGATGTCCTGCAAAACCTTTTCATCTCTATACTTATGAGAGAACATAGCGAGGGTATCACAAGCACGAGCCGTCAACCAGGGGGTTTTCTCAAGAGAGTCAGCAGAAAGCTCGGGGTACACAAATGAGTGAAGGAGTTGATCAACCTGTCCTTGAACGGGTGAGATGTTCTTATCAAGCTTGTAAGAAATAGTGGAAAGAATACGAAGTGCACCTTCGGTTTCCATGGCTGTGGCAATATCGTTGTGATTAGCGGCTCTTCTGGTAAAGATTCCGTTAATGATACCAAGAAGAAGATTGATACTTTCAGAGAACTTTTTGGCCGACAATCTGAACACGAAGTTAATAGAAGCCACATCAGAGGTGTTACTCTCTCTGTTAATATCAAAGTATCTTCTGACATATTCATCAGGTTCATCTTCGTAGAACTCCACCGTTGCCTCGTTAGCGTTCAAGGTGGGAAGGATCACATGTTTAATGATGGCATCCAACTTATCAGATGTGTAAGACCACGCAGGAGTTTCGATTAATTGCTCAAGAAAGGAAATCAAATGATAAAGGGATCCTTCTGAGAGCCAAATTTTCTTGGTACTCCACTTTTCAATGAAAGACCAGTAGGCATTTAAGATAGTTGGCACAAAGTTTTCGAGGAAGTTACGAGCAAATTGGTTGTTTTCCTTATCCTTAGTAGCAAACCCACCCCCATGTCTGGACAAGAGTCTGTGCAAATTTCCAAAGCACCACTTAATAGCCTTCACACGTGGAAAGGCGGCTCTGAACTCGGGTGTTTCTTCATTCATGACCAGAGCAGGTAGAGGGGCATCAATGATGAGAATTTGAAGTTGGCACCACTGTCCCAAATGACCATTATCCTTTAAATATCCAGGAAGGTATGAGTAGGTAATAAACTTGAAAATTTTAACAATAAGGTACAACATTTCATCTCCCACGTCGTTACTGTTGTTGACAAGATTAGTGGCGAGCTGTTCCAAAATAGGCAAGAACTTAGATGCAGCCTCATCTAACACTGGGTTACTAGCACCAGATGCAGTTTCGAGGCCATGCCATCTATAATTTTTAGTATACTCAAACAAACAGAGTAATCCAACAAAAACATGATCCACATTTGATGAATCGGTAAGAAGATGAAGGATGATATCAGTTAAGTCATCCCACTTCTCATAGCTGAGAATGTTATGAAGAGCAGTACTCAAGGGATTTCTGATTCTGGTATTACTATAGGTTTTGATCAACGACTGAATGAGTTTCTCTTTAATGGACGCCTTTTCATTTTCTTGAACGAAATATTTGGTGTTGGTTCTGTTCTCAGGAACCACCCAGTGGTTAACTACCCTATTCTTGAAAAAGATGGCAGCTGCCAACTGAACGCCGAATGGAGTTTCCGGATCCACGATCAAATCGAGAAGGTAGGCAGTGAATCCAGGTTGTTCCTCGAAAGCGTGCAATTGCTGCTCACTCTGCTTTCTGACGAGCACATTAGCATCCAATGTACCTTGAAGCGAACCAAGCAATGTTTGTTTGTCCATGATGGAAGTGGGCGGTGGATATACAACAAAACTGGAACTTATAGCCTGGTCTCTTGATTTTTTTTTTGCTCTGCTGCTTACATAATCATGCCCATCAGCCCTTGACACTAAATTTTCAGGTCGTGCCCTGTCACACAACCTCCAGGCATCTCCATCTCCTTCATTAGCCGCCATCTAAACCAGTTTGAACCATGGAAATCAAAGGGTACGGCATTTTACCAGTTGTACTTCCAAGGTCGACCAGCAGCCACTATTTATTCTTCAAGAAGCACGAGACTAAGGGCCCTACGTCGGGAAGACTGCTCTTCTTGGTCAATCTACCAGTGGCCACCACCACCAACGTCATCAAGAAAGTCTTCCAAGAAGTTGCCATTGGTGCTACATTGGAGTCGTTCATCCCAAGCATACTCAACGATAGTCAGGAAGACGTTTACGTGAATCTCAGCAAACTTACCACTGACTTAGACCTCAATATTGATGAAACCAAAGAGGTGGCTGGGAAGTTACCCAAAACATGTGGTGTCGCCACCTTCATCGACAAGAGTGCATTCCAGCTAGCACACAATGCATTAAAGAAGCTAAGTGGCCAAGATGATGAATATAAGTGGCCCATCCCTCATTTGGGCTCTTCATACTACATGCAAAGGCTCCTGCAACAAGTGCTTGACGAGGAATCACTCGCCAAGTCAGTTGCACAGGCATTGAATGAATTCAACCAGGCCGAAAAGGAGTCGGCCAAGGCTCTTCAAGAGCAAACGGAATTGGTTGACGAGGATGGGTTCACTTTAGTGGTAGGATCTCACCGAAAGACCAAGGCCGGTATCATGGGCAAGCAGAAACTAGCCCAGACCGTGGAGTTGGAGAAGGCACAAACAAATATGAAGAAGAAGGAGAAGGACGATTTCTACCGATACCAGTTGAGACAGCGGAAGAAGGAGGAGATGAACGATTTACTCTCCAAGTTCAAGAAGGACCAAGAAAGAGTCCGCACCATGCGGGAGAAGAAGAGATTCAGACCCTACTAGGCACGTATCACATGAGTTCTTCCACCAGCCAAAGCATTTCATTCCTACTGGGCAAGTTCAGCCTCCACTTGTCTTGCGTTATTGTGAAGGTAGTTGCACTTCGCAAATATCTAAGGTGAGAAGAGTATATAGACATATCGCACTAATGACCATAATCGACGAAGAGCTTGAAAACCTACGAGCAACGTATAATAAACCCTACGAAGTTAGCATCAACTCGTTTGAGATCCTCTCCACTATCCGATACGATCCTGGAATCACCGATGTACCGCCAGTGACGCTAGGAGACGTGTCCCAGGATAACTTCTTCCTACTCAATGAACATATAGAACGACTCAAGTTCACCGTCGACTTTTTTGCCCAGCAATATCAGGTTGAAAAGATCCCCGACGTCGACATCGACACCATATTTCACCAGCTTTTGAACGCGTTGGAACAGTCACAAACGCCGCTCTATGTCCCACTAAAAATCAGGCTTTTGGTGCTGTTTGATTCTTCGGCTAAGGTTGAAATACACCAGGTCCCGCATCGTGAAAATATCCTAGATGGAATTCTTCCAGGGTTCCCCACCTCCGAGGTGTGGGATGTTTATATAGACCGCCAGTCGATAATGCCGTCGCCATTTACGTCCTTCAAGACCACCCACCGGAACCACTATAACGACGCCCGCTCCCGGTGTTTACCTGGCTTGCGCCCAGGAAAGGAGGAGGTCATAGTGGTCAATACCACGGGGGAGATCATGGAGGGGAGCATTTCCAACATCGCTATCAAGCTACACGGAAAGTGGGTGACCCCTAAGTTATCATCGGGGTGTTTGTGTGGGGTCGCTAGACACTTTTTGTTGAGAAAAGGCATGATCTACGAGGATGAAATCAAGAGAACACACGTCCAGGCGGGCGACGAAGTCTTGCTATTAAATGGAGTCATGGGGGTGGTGAAGGGAATTATCAAGGCTTGATGTAACATGAAGGGCCTCTATCGCGGCGTTGATTATATATGGATGTATCTATTACAAGCAGCTGTGTCTCATCGCCTGGGAAACGTGGACGATAAGCCAGACGGAGACTCAGAAGAAAGCGGCTATTTCGTCGCTGGTGTAACCCATGATGTAGAGAATGTCTTGTAAAGACGAAGAGTTCAAACAACAAGGTGCAAGCTTCTGAACCTTGGGCTTGGCATTCCACGCCACTCCCCAGCCAGCCACTCCCATCATCTTGAGATCGTTGGCCCCGTCTCCCACGGCCACCGCCTGCGAAGGATCGATTCCATGCTTCTTGGCAATTTCCAACAAGAGATCGGCCTTCCTTTCTCCATTTACAATGGGACCGGTGGTGGTACCATCAAGCTTGTTATCATCGGTGACTCCCAACACATTGGCGTATGCATAGTCAAGATGCAACTGCTCTTTGACGTACTGAGCAAGAGGAATAAAACCTCCAGAGCAAACTCCCATCACCACACCCAACTTCTTGAGAACGTAACAAAGCTCTTTGACACCATTGGTGATTTGAATCTTGAGCTTGAGTTCGTCCCAGAGCGTTGTAGCATCGATGCCTTTGAGGAGTTTGACTCTCTCGGCAAGAGACTCGTTGAAATCGATTTCTCCATTCATGGCTCGTTCGGTAATTTCAGCCACTTTATCTTCAATACCGGCGTACGCAGCAATGAGCTCAATAACCTCTTGGTAAATCAAGGTGGAATCCATGTCAAATATGAATAGCTTCTTTTCTTTACGGCCTTGTTTTTTCTGGACTATCATATCGTAGTCAAGAAACTCATCCTGGGCCTTTTTGACAGCCAGAGTCACCTGGTTGACATCCTCGGAGAAGTAATAGTCAATGACTCTGTTTTCCTTCAATGTCTTTTGATAGTCGACGGAGACGACGGATCGGATAAACGTCTCGGCCCGCTCGAGACTGGTAGGCGGGAAGACATTGGTCCTGGAAATTAAAGTAAGCACACCCATGAGGTATGGAAAATGCGAATAATGATAAAATTTAGCGTAATTGTGAAAAATACGTAATGCGATATAACGGGAGCTAGAGTTTCAATCTTGAATAGTCCCTTGGCGAAGATCGTACTCACTGATTCCAATCTGCTTGCCCAATCTATGAAAATTTTTCATGTAGACATCCCGCTTCTTATCTCCCAAGTCGTTGAGCTCTTTCCAGTACACGTCGTGGATATACTCGAAGTCAAGAAGACCCTTAAATTCCTTGTCAAGCTGCTCCCTAGGTACGAAGTTCTCGAATGGCTGGTCGTAGATAGTTTTCGAACGGGTGTAGGGGTCGATGAATGGGCCCACGAGTTTGAAGAAGGTATACCCAATCCAGGGAATATTGGTAAAGAGGCCACGGCCAAGACGCTCTGGATAATGGTTTTGAAGAATGTGAAGCACCTGCTTGGAGACAGTGAGAGACGGGAACTTGGCAGAGAGCTTGAGGTGTTCAGGAGCAGCCTTGAAATCGATCAAAAGTGCCAAGGTGTCCTGTCCGGGAGGCATGTAGTGAATAACCCGCTCAAGCATGAATACAAGATGCTGAACTTGACGAATGGAAGGAGAGGTGTTTTGGTATCCGTTTCTGAGGTACAAACATGGGCGATTGTCCATATCGTATCCCAACACAAGGTTCTTACCGGTGAGGTTCTCGGGCTCCACCAACTCTGCAGTGACATGCTTCTTGGGATCCAGATGTCCTTCAATGTAAACCACACCAAATGTACGACGCCACACGATGGTCTCCTCGAGTCTTTTGATGGCAGCTTCGAGCTTCCATTTGGTGGCACGGAGATAACGTAAAAAACACTCCTTTGTCAACCACGCGAGTTCTTCGTCTAGCAAGGGGTGGGTGGCCGCATTGAGTTGGTCACTGATGGGTACGGGCTTGGTGATATAGTCCTGGAAGTAAGACAACATACGATCGTACATTTCCTGCTGTTCGGCGGTAAGGTCGAACTGGGGCGGTTTTATAGGATTGATGGGTTTATCAAACGGAGTATGGCACTTGATAAGACCCCGCTTGCCACGTCCGGAAGAGACGCTACTGGAGCTTGTCAAAGTTGTAGCAGAGCTTATGGAGACTTCATCGTCATTCTTTCTTCCAAAAAACCCCATACGAACAGATTAGAAAAGTAGTTGTCGCGTACGAGAAAAAAAAAACACTGCTATCAATAAGATGGTGTTTGTTACTGCTGCCACCGGCACTTCCCCACTTTCGCAAGAACTGCTTCTAGAACTCATCACGTCAAAACAGAACGAACACCCGTCACGCACCCAGTGGATTGAGTTTCTTCTTCCCATCCTTCAGGCCAAATCCTCCAAGCATAAGTTCGTCCTCCATGTTACCTCGGTGTCGGTAGCCGATGCCGATATTGACGTGGCATCGACCTTGGCCGCGGCGTGGGACGACACCAAGGATGGGTATGTGAGTGTACGTGTGGATGGGGATCCTATTGTGCTCATCACTATCCACTGGATCAGCGTGGACTAGTTCAACCCCCTGAACAGTGCGGTCTGCCACCAGGCTCTGCCACCCTATGGGCAGCACGGTGGCTAGACTGCCCTGGGAAGCAAGTCCCAGATAGACGACGGAGACTGCACTGACTTCCCATCACGACAATGCATTGTATATTTCTTCAAGCCTGACGTTGAGCTCCGCCAAAATGTCAGTGTTTCCTAAGAGAGACGTTAGCACCGAGTCCACCGACTCTAGCAATTCTTTCGTGTCCGGATCAGCTGTGGGGTCAAAGGAGCCAGAAGTGCTGGTGAGCACCACGTCTGCATTCTTGGTGTACTTATTCAAGTTGTACTCTATGCTCTTCTGGGAGATTTCCAGGTTCATTTGCAGCTCACTGATGGATGTGGTCTTCTTGAACTCTCCCAAGTACTTTTCATCCAGCGCATACGCCTCCTCAAGCGTTTTGTATGTCATTTCTAGCTCGTGGCACTGCTTTAGCTCCGCCGCAACGTACGTTTCCAAGTACTTCTTTCTTCGTAGAAGCAGGTCCAAATTGAGAAAATCGCTAACGGAATCGTCTTTGACCACCAGGCTCTTCATGGTGTCCACAGGCGGGAAGTTGGTCACGTCCAATCGGGCATTGAAGCTGTGGGTGCTTTGTAGACTGGTCCAGTAGTTAATGAGGATATTCTGGGTTTCCCGGATCCGAACGTCTTCCGACTTCTTACCAGGGGTGAACTTCTCCAACGTTCTGTTCATGGCAATTGCCATGAATCTCTCAAAGATAGATTTGGACTCCTTGTCGAGAGGATCCCAGTGCTTATCGATGAGCCCCCCTGAAACCTTCTTCCGGATTTTTTCCACATGGGACCCGCTGAGATTCATGGGATCGAACTCTTCTTCATAGGCACGCTTGTCCCCTAGAGTCACGTTCAGGAGGGACAGACCACCGGTAGTGGGTCTGTCCTCCGTGTCCGGCGATGGGCTGACGGGCATCGGTGATTGAGACATGTTTATGTACGCGTCTGCGAAATGCTCATTATAAATCTATGTGGTGGTTTAGTCGTTACTCATTAAACGTTCCTTAATGGATGCTTCCAAAACTGCAAGCGTTTTGGAGATAGTCTTACTGGAAACGCCAAGGTTGCTGGAAAGCCTTTCGATGATTCGTTCCTCAAGCACCGTCACCTCGGCCACCCGAAGCGGACGCTGGTGATTGCGAGAGGCTGCAGCGATCTTGTCAATGAAGTCGGGATATCCATTCTCATCACCATCCGGACTCATAGATCGAAACGGTTCCATGCTGAAGATTTGGTAGAGGCGCTTGTTCATAATGGGGAGTTCTCCATGATCTTCGTGCGAGATATCCACATTGTCCATGGTCTTATTCTTGACTGGCACAATATTTTCGTAGATCCACTGGCAGTACTGGTTGACCTTGGCGTCGGAAGCATCAATTACCTCCGACACCAGGTTGGAGCGAAGAAACGGCACCTCGGTCTGGAGGTCATACTTGTCCATGTACGATAGCCACTTCCGCTGGTCCACGCGAGGGTAGCTGGAGAGGTCCACAATGTAGTAGAGCTTGAGAAGAAATACCGCCACCACCGCTAGGTTGACCTCAGGGAAGGTGCTGATGGAGTCTAGCTGAAAGTGTCTGAGGTCAAGGTACTCGCACATCTGCACCGTCATAAGGAACATCTCGGGGGTGTTAGGCACAAGGAGGGTTTCTGAGTAGAGCCGAAACACAAAGGGGTAGTACGAATGCAACGGCAAAGGCCCGTCAAACTTCACCAACTGGGCATTTTTGATTATGCGGGCGTAGAGCTCGTCGTCGGTAGGGAACCGCACCGGCTCAAGAAGCGTGAAATAACTGGGCGGAAGCTTGTCTAACATGGTCTTTGGAAAAAGGTGGATCAGGCGAGTGAAGGCAATGCGGTTATGGCGGAGGTGATCCATGATATTATTGGTGTAGACCGGGAAATGGTTGAGATGGAGTATCGCCAAGTAGATGAGCGCCACAACATCAAGGTTGCCGCTGAGCTTGTCCAGTGACTCAAGAATCCGGATCCAGTAAAGTTTAACTAATTTCACGAGCTCCAGCTCTACGGATTCAAGCCCAAATAGCCCTACTATCGTGTGGATGTGCTTTTGCAATAAGATCTGGAGACATTGCAAAAATATCGCCTTTCCACTTTGTCCGAACATTCGAGATCCGCCTCGGGAAATCTGAGAGTGCTGGACCATCTGGGACCCAACAGCAAGCCCATTGTCTGTAATTTGAAGGTTAAGTCTTCGCGTGGGGATATAATTGTCATCATCATCATCATTGGTTTCCACAGTTCCTTCCACCACGTGTCCATACTGACACATCAGATGGCCAGCATACGACGTGTAGAGTCTTGATCGACAATTATCGACCCCGCAAACTGGACCTCTTCGCCACGTTCGCTGGGACATCAAGGATGGTGAGTGGTGGATGCCGCTGTTGATAACAGGGGCGATGACAACCGCCATCGCAGGCACGTGACTGTGTGACTGCCGACAACCCGAGCGCGCGCTCACGCACCCATGCGTGGCCGCCCGTACCAGAGACCAAGTGGCGGGCATCCTGCACATACCCTCGAGCTTCCTCATTTGTCGCCAGGTACCTGCACACAACCCACCACACCTACGCACTACACTAAAAGATTTTTCATCCTCGTTCTTGAAATTTTTCTTCATCTTAAGACAACATCAAAATGGTATGTGTCCACCATAATGAACATATTTAGGGATTCCAACCACCACGAAAGCTCCAGAAACACCCAGTATACCAGACCATCGTCCCAACAAAGATATATTACGCTGTTGAACTCGCTGTCGGAGCAGTTTTATCATCATCATCATGAATCAAGGTCCATCATTCGCCATGAAGTCATTTCCTCTTTCTAATCTTAAATCCACCCCAAGTCCCTATTTACACCTGTTCGTGAAGAGTCTTTCATATACTAACAAATTTTAGAGTGACGCTGTTACCATCAGAACCAGAAAGGTTATCTCCAACCCATTGTTGGCCAGAAGACAATTTGTCATTGACGTCTTGCACCCTAACAGAGCTAACGTCTCCAAGGATGAATTACGTGAAAAGTTGGCTGAGACCTACAAGGCCGACAAGGACGCTGTTTCCGTTTTCGGTTTCAGAACCGCTTTCGGTGGTAGCAAGTCTACTGGATTTGGTTTGATTTACCAATCCGTTGCTGACGCCAAGAGATTCGAGCCAGCTTACAGATTGGTTAGATACGGATTGGCCGACAAGGTTGAGAAGGCTTCCAGACAACAAAGAAAGCAAAAGAAGAACAGAGATAAGAAGATCTTCGGTACTCAACGTCGTGCTGCTAAGAGAGCTGCCAGAAGAAACGCCGATTAAGTGTAACGGAGCTCTTAGTTGTGATGCATCAATAATAAACGTCTGTATATTATGAAGTTGTAGAGGCGAAATTGCCTGGCATAGCGTCAAAACGTAATTGTGCGCAGATAAAAATTACCCTCATCTTGGCTTGCTTTATTGAGAGGTGACATGTCGGAAAGAAAGGCCATTAACAAGTGGTATCCGCCGGATTATGACCCGTCCAAGATCCCCAAGGCCAAAGGAGTAAAGAAGGCGGCCCAGAAGGTTCGCTTGATGGCACCGTATTCCATGCGATGCCTTAAGTGCAACGAGTACATTGCTCACGGGCGTAAATTTAACGCCCGGAAGGAGGACGCCGGAGAGAAGTATCTTAGTTTCAAGATATGGCGGTTCGTAATAACCTGTCCCAAGTGCAACAACACCATCACCTTCAAAACCAATCCTAAAACAGCTGGATTCTCCCCTGACCAGGGGGCGGTGAGAAACTACGAGAGCACAAAGACCCAGATCGAACACGAAGTTAAAGCAGACGAGACGCCCGAGGAAATTCTTCAGCGGCTCGAACGAGAAGATCAGGAAAACAACAAGTTCAAGCTCGAGAGAGAAAAACGGGCCAAGAATCCCTTCTTTAAGGTCAAGGATGCCTCTGGCGATAAGATGGAAAACCTCGAGCAGAAACTCACTCGCCAGCTACAGCAGCAGCAGATGACGGAGCACTTGGAGAAGTTGCAGGAGCACAACGCCAAGTTGGCAGAATTGGGCGGACTAGACAAGCTATCTACGGATGCTCAGCTTCGACTTGAGCAACAAATGGAGCTCGAGTCCGCACAAGCAGAACGTGACCAACATGAACAGGCCCGCTTGGCGTTTAAGGAGGCACGCAAAGTGTCCCAGCCCCAGTTAGTGGTAAGTCGACCACTGGTCCCCACCTCCATTAGCATCAAGAAGCGGCCCAGGCCCGCAAAAGTTATCAAACTGGCAACCGCAGAGGCCGCGACCAAGTCCAGCACCAGCACCGGCACCAGTGACGGTTCGCGCCGTGGTTCGTCGAGCAACTCAGTCGACGCTCCGCTGGGTGCCATATCGGGATTTGCTATGCTTGACTACTCATCAGATTAGTGCGCCAGATGCGGAAATCTAATTGGCTTCGTCTAATCGTCATGGGAACCCATCTCCTGCCATAACCCCCCATTCACCTCAATTGGCGGACATACAGTCTAAATCACATACCTAGAATGATAACCACCGTGTCGATTGGCTTTTTCACCTTTTGGCTGGTGACTTCGGTCTCTGGCAGTGTATCATATTATTGCACCCGGAGACGACTACACTCCCAATATAGCCGACGCCAAGCAGACCCCATTCTTCGAAACCATTCCAGTTCTTACAGTCTTAAGTCTTCCAGCACCACTGCCACCACCACCACCTTGATTCACGATAACGATGTTAATGACTTTTCTAATGACCCGCTCCAGTCAATCTTCAAAATTGAACCCGACACCTCCGATCCTGCCGTGTTGAATGTGACTGATTGTGCAACACACTCTACTTCGTTCCGTTTTAACAAAGCAAGGTTCCGGACTCACTCCAACAACGCCCGCTGGGTCCACGAATACGATTTGGACTCTCGCTCCGACATGCACCGCATTGCTTCTCTCTACAGTGCCACGGTGGGAAATGGGGGATACGTTGAAATTGTACGGTCGCCATCGGTGCTTACACGTGTGGAGCCTACTTCACTATACTCCTTGATATTTGAACGACTCAAGAAGTTCGCGTCGGACGACCATGGTCAAGCTGAGGCCACTAATTTCGGGCGCCCCAAACCTGGAGACAAGGTGATGATTTCCTATAAGCTCAACAAACGCATATTTGAATTCTCAATCACTAACGACGGTCAAGCCTCAGCATTTAGATGGTTGCAAGATGGCCGTCTTTTAAATCAACAAAATCGCCAAGTGGCATATGTATCTCGGGATCTCCACGTCATATATTTGTCGGTTGCTCCTACCGAAATCGATACGTGCATTGCGCTTTGCACATCACTTCTAATCATGTCTAAGATAAAAACTAATTAATTATAATAGAAATCATTTAACGTTCCCACCGGCATAACGGGAGGCTCAACATGATGATGATAGCTCTTTTGTCTTTCCTCTAGTTGAGCAACCACCAAGTTAACGGATTTTGCATCCATATCCTTTCTGCTAAGGAGAATACCCTTGATGTAATCAGTGGAACAATAGTAGAACGAACCAAGGATTTCATTTTCCCACATCTCTGGTACAAACCCGATGGGATCTTCACAGGTGGAAAGGTCACCAAGAAATTCAATGGCTCGAAGGGAGTTGAGCAAATACGCAGTATCCTTTCTGGTGAAGAGGGGCTCAAGCGACGAGTAGAAGACGGTGACATCCCGGCCCACTCCTTCGCTGAAGGATTTGTACTTTTTGGTAGCAAATGGATCAATTTTTTTACCATCGCCGTGAAGGATATTCTCGTATCCGATGCGGATGTAAGCAGCGATAAAGGTATCGAGCAACACATTGAAAGTAACAGAATACATTTCGTATGATGCGTAGCCCCGAAGCTCACCCATATACTCCACAATTGTTTCAACAATACGCTCAGCCATGATGGGCTCATCGGTGTTGGGCTTTTTATCATCGTACCATGACTTGGTGAATACGGTAGAAAGCGCCGGGTATAAGTCATTGACAATAATATCGACAATGGCTCGGATCACTTGTGCGTTAAGCTCGGTGCTGGGACCCAAGATGTCCTCAAATGCTTGTTCGACTCGTCCTTGATAACTGGTGTGCACCTTTTCTTTGTAGTTGGGAAGAAACTTATCGTGAAGACGATCGGTGTTGATTTCATATGTGTTACCCAATGCCGTGAGATACTCGATGAGACCTCGGCGGGAGATTTCGTCGAGCTGATCGGCGGTCATATTTTCGATATCTTCCCATGCTGGCTGGCGTGCTTGCTTTTTCCGGAAAAGGGTCTTGGCCTTGCTTTCTTTAATGAGGAACCGTTCGTTATTGTAAATGGACATGTACTTGTCAAACTCATCCTCGATGATATTTTGGTAGTTGAGAGCTCGTTTGATGTAGCAACTCAGCCAATTCTCTATCACACCCACAAGAATCTTACCGTAGCCCGAGTCTGCCGCCACATCTGCTTGCTCTTTAAGCATAGAAAGTGCAGTTTTGAAGTCAGGAAGTACATAAACCTCCGTGTCCACCTCAAGCATCATCAATTGGTCTTGCCCATCTTCATCTTCGATAATTTGGTGGTACGTGTAAAGATCAGGAGGATTCTCACGCTTGACAAAAGTTTCGGTCTCCTGTTTGATGAGAGTGGTGTTCCACTCATCCATCTTAGTCACTATGACCTTGAGATAGTCCTCAAGCACCACATTCTTGAGATCGTCTCCAATGATGGATTTCTGTTCCTTCTTTATCTTCTTTTCTTCCTCGCCGGAATGAAGTGCCACCACAAAGTTACTGTAGTGGGCATCATAGGCAAGAATACGCATTAAGTCCTCGGCCGGAGGATCCAGCTTGATGATATCCATGGTAAACTTATGAAGGTGGTTATAGTAAACATTTTGGATGAAAGTGCTGATGTCCCATCGTGGGGGGAACAACGGGGCCAAGGAATCAACCACAAACACCAACTCGTCTTCAAGCCAGTTCAAATTGTCGTAAACCAACATTTTGTCGTCCTGGAAATGCTCCACACACTTGTCGAAGGTGTCAGCTAAACTCTCTTCGAGCTTATCGTAGAAAAATTTGCGGTAGTTTCTCTTTCCTCCTCGATAAGTGGAGTAGTCAACATTCTTCATGTTACCTTGTTGAAGGTTGAGTTTCTCCATGAGCTCGAATTTAAGGTCTTCACACGATTCAAACTCTACAATCTTGATGAGCTTCAACACAAGCTGGGTGTTGCCTTCCTTGAGAGCCTCCGTCATACTGATGGTGATCTCTCGCATGAGCTCGTCAAACTTTCGAATGGTCTTTTTGATGGGGGCCACGATCTTAAACACAATGGAATGGAGATCATCCGATAAATTGAGTGATTGTTTCTCTAGGTAGTCCTGGAAGTTCCGGGCTTGGGTGATGTTATAATGGATCTTCATCACATTGTCCAAGGGATATGAAATGTCCTGGCTAATCACATCAAACTCCTCGTCGATCAATTCATTAATGTACTCCAAATACTGCTTGAACTTAGAAATGTCATTATAAAGGTTCTGTACTTGTATCAAAAATTGGTTGACGGAGGTCATTTTCTTGATTACGTCGTAGTCAGATATGCTGGTGACAGATTCGGTATATATCTGGTTAATTTTATGGAGGTTCCCCTTGATCAAATTTAGTTTGGTGGCACTATCATTGAGCTTTTTGAGGTTGGTCAGAATGGAATCGATTTGCGTTTGGGTGGTGGAATTTAATTTAATGTCAACCGAAGATTTTTCCTTAACAAACTGCTGTCGTAAAGTCAGAATTTTGTCAAGATCATCTTCCACCTTGATGAGATGAGCAATTCTGGAAAGGGCAGCGTCACTCATTATTTGTTGTTGGAGGAAGAATCAATGGCTAAAATATGGGCGAGCGCTTGTCCAAAAACCCGTGCCTACCCCCGCATTACTACAACTAACATTACTTTTTAAAAGGTTTCTGGATACTATTTGAATATATTCATGAAGAAGCAGTTTCATATCAAGTATCCCAGAAGATGACTTCTTCATTGATTTTGTGAGTTGTTTCCGCGTTTCAGGTATCGCCGGTGCTGGTGGTTATTGTAATTGTTATGACCTTCATATTGTCCACCGAGCATAACATTGGCGTTTACCGGACTACCAGCGCCAACGTAACCACCAGGAGGAATCATGAAGCCCCCAGGAATCATGAACGGTTCACCAGTAGGAGCATACATGGGCATGGGAGGTTGACCAGAGGGAACCCCCTGCTGAAATTGTTGTTGCATCAAAGCGGCATGAAATTGTTGCTGCTGGAAAGCCATAGCGGCTGCTTGTTGATGCTGCTGTTGAGGTGAAAGAGGAAGCTTGCCAGGAGCACCCGGATATCCCGAGTTTGGACTAGGAGCTCCGCCAGGGGCGCCAAGCATAGGATTTGGCATAAACGGCACGGAAAGATTTCCAGGCATCATCATGGGTCCAGTTCTCATAGGAGATGCTACCAGAGGAAATAGTTTATCATGACTTTCATCCACGGTGTATTGCCACGTAGGAGGAGTGTAAAATGTCTTGGGAAGAATAAGAGGAGCCGATTTATCGGCACGATTGTTGGCGGCGGTGACAAATAAATTGAACGACACGTTAAATCTTCTGATTTTCTCATCCTGTCCTTGTTTGGTGGGAATCCTGTCGGCGCCGCCAAAAAAGTCCGCCGGAGAAATCTGGTAATGTCTTTTGGAACCAGAAGAGTTACCTGACCCACTACCAGTGTAAGGTCTTTGATTATTCATTCTAGGGGACTTCGTGTTTGGCAGTTTTTGAAAAGAGGCCTTGGGGGGTTGAGGGGACAGTTGAGAATGCCTCTGGGAAGGAGTGAATGCAGCGGCCTTCGGATTAGGTTTGAAAGCAGGTCGGGTGGGATCCATCTTTTTAAACTGGGGAGTAGAGGTGGAGGGAGTCGAGGACACGGATGAGGCGGCAGAAGCAGCCTTCTTTTCCTTCTGTTCTTGTTGCTTCTTAAGAATTTCATCCTGCTTTAGCTTGTCCTTGGAAAGGATAGGAAGAAGGTCCTGTGGCATTTTGTGAGGAATCTTGAAGTTGGCACTAAACTCACGAAGCGAGTTGATTTCGCTTTGAGCATTGAGCCTAAACAGCTCGTTGTGAGATTGAGGTTTAGGAGGAAGGACCGCCGTGGAAACCGACGCGGTGTCTTTCACTTGGTCACCCTCTGCTGAAGGTTGTTGCTTATTGGTTGCAGAACTCAGTACAATAGCAGGATCGTTGTGATACTGAGCGGCTCGATGTTTGGGAGGGACATACTTTCCAGCAGGAAAATTCTTGGAGGCTGCAGGGTCGTTGGAAATGCTGGCGTTTCTCAAGGCCGCCATCAATTCGTCGCCTCTTCTATCAACACCGGAATATTTGTCTTCCTCATCAATACCACTATCATCCACTTGAACACCTCTCTCTTCCAAGATATGACGGTCGCTGGTTTGAGAGCCTTCAATTTCCTTAGCAATACGCTCAGCGTACTCAACCCGCTTCTGGAAGTCGGGAGCATTGCGGTTTATCCTAGTAGTGTAAAGGTGTTCATCGTAGGTGGACTCCACACCAAACTTTTCCTCATTTACTTTGAATTGATCCCAGGCACCACTTCCATTGGTAGCATCATCTTCCAAAGTGAGAACAGGGGTATCGTCATCAGGCACCCAACGTTGTAACTCCCTTTCTTTGAGTTGGAAACCCGACGAAATATCAGTATCGGTTTTGAAACCCGACGAGCTCCCCAATATTTCCACATCAACGACATCCTTGCCCTGGATGATTAATTTTTCAGGAAGATCTTCCTTTTCGGACGTCTTATCTCCTGCCTTTTGCACAATAGAAGGTTTTTGAAGAATCACCGATAAAGGAGAAGCATCCTTGGGGGAAATGTCACAACTGACAAGAGAGCCCAGATATTTGACCCCTGAACTGACACTAACAATCACTTTCTTGCCAACCGCCACATTAGACAAGCTTGCTAATTTATCATTCAACCCGCGAGTATTGGTAGGGGTGGAGGCTTTGCGATGTCCATTTTTAGGCACACCTTTGTTTTGACCCTTCATGATGACTTGGTAGATTGATAATTACCGTCACAGGGAATGCTCAGGTGTAATGACAACAGTTAGATCACACGGACCGAAGAATGAGAAAAAACAATTAAAAATAAACCAGACAACCGATTATATAATATTTTTCACCTAACTTCACTTGGACACTCTCTTTTCAATTGAGTAGCAATGGACGAGATGTTGCCACTAATACAAACTGAATGGGATTGGGTTAAGCGGTTGATGTACAGTTAAGCAAAGTGGGATATATGCGTAACAGACGTTCACCACAAATATGAGCTTCCTGTGGTTGTATTTTTATGATGCGTCGAGCAATTGGCCGGTCACGGAACCCAGCGAAGATGTTCTGATAGTGGATGCTTTGGCAAACACCCGCAAATTCTCAATTATCGAAACAACGGTGATTAAGTTGTAGCGATTATGCAATTCCGTGTTGTTATTGTGCGTTGATTTCGGTTACACGCCACGGCGGGGGGCGGGTAACGGGAGCGGTGCTTACGTAATGCCGATTGGCCACTGTTTTGCAACTACGGGTCACGGCTGACACGAGATAAGCAGGTGGTAGGAGCCGAGACAAGCAGACGGTAGGCGCTGAGAGAACAGAGTAAACATTATCATAAGCAATATATACGCAACTAACAACAGATGCGGCTGAGACCAATGCCAATGTCCACCTGGGTCACACTTGGCCAGTAAGTAAGAATAAGGTCTCGGGCAAACTCAAGGTCTTGTTGGGAGTAGGGATCAAGTTCCATGTCAGTAATATCCTGGTAGGTGAGTTCCACGGTAAGGTTCAGGGGGCACAGATCCGAGGACTGGGCCAGCTCCTCGTTGATGATGTCGTTGATGATTAGAAACCATTTTTGAGTGAGTTTGTGGAAGTGCCCAATAACAGTTATTAATTGAACTAGAGTTTCCTTGGTGCCCGGCCCTGAAAAGGCGGTGGTAGGACCATCGTTCTCAATATCATCATGGGGCTGCGAGCCAGCGCTGGCAAACCACGAGAATGCCAGCCAGATGTACTCTCGCCAGCTAATGGGACTAGTGGCATCAGTTAACCACCAGGTGGGCTCGTTTTCGTACTTGTCTTCCGCCACGAACGGATATCCGTAGCGAATGTTGGAGAAAATAGATGCAGATGTTTTGATCGACGCAAGGTCATCGGAGCTGGCGTTGACGTTGGACAGAGATGCCACGTTGGTGATGGGCACCACCTGCGCCACGATCTTCTGCACCGCCTTGAACTTGCGGTAGTCTTTGAGAGTTGACTTGATCACAGAGCGTCTGGAGCCAACAAAATCTTTGTGGCTAATGAGATATGCCGGTCCGTCCGGCCCGTCGTCCTGAAGTACCATGGCGTAGTCGTATACGGGTTGATACTTCAATACGTCGTCGTTTGTGGAGGCAATGAAGCCGTCGTTGGCCAAGAGACTGCCATCCAAGTCGCTGAGACCCACCTGGTAGAGTGGGGGCGACGCAAGGTTGGTGGTCACGATTTCCGCCACGTCCTTGGGCACAATAGAGAGCAACGAGAGGAGGTAGGTGAAGGCACCGGCCGAGAAAAAGTCCACGGACTTGTGTTCAGATTTGATGTTATCAAAGAGAAGAATTCTCTTGCGGAGCAAACACAACTTGTAGAGAGGAAACAATAACGGACCAATGGCGCTGAATAGCCCAGGAAGCTGGGTAAGAGGATGGTGGCTCAACGCTCCATCGGTGCTCGAAGAAGGGACCGCAAGCGACGTCTTGGTCAAGTGTCTGAATAGCGATTCGAAAACTTCAAAGTCGTTGAAGGACTTGGCTGCCAAAAACAGACCCAACGCCTCGTCCAAAATGTTGATGTACTCCCAGCCATTGAGGGACCCAGGAGCCACCAACCCATTGCGAGGCTCGGTGAGAATGCCCAACGAATACATCTTGATGTTTTGGCGGTTATTGGAGCCTGCCTGGTTGAAGTCCACCTGCTTGAATCTAGCAAGTCCTGGGTAGTACTGGTCGTTGGTGTGGTGAAGGAGAAGGACGGTACTGGCGTCATACTCGTGGATACCAGAGGGCATTGATTTATAGTCCAAACCTCCGAGATCAATGGGAGAAGCACATTTGCTCCACACCAAAGAGTAGCCTTTAGAGGTGTCGAAGTGAATGAGAAACACAGCAACCACCGATGGTGGATTATAGGCAGTGGCAGCAGAATCGAAACTCATGATCAATATACACGCAATCAAAATTTCCTTCGCACATGAACCCCAGAATCCGCCTGCTATATAAGCAGCTCATATACATGGGCAAAGACTACCCTGCAAGCTCGGGAGGTTATCCCAAGTTCATCAGAGTGTTAAAGAGGCGGTTTCAGGAAACTCCGGCTGGCGATGATGCCCAGTTGGAGAAGGCTCTAGAGCAGGGCCAATTCATCATCAAGGGTATGTGACTTTTGGCGGTTGAGATACACAACTAACCACAGAATTGGAGGCGCTATACTTCCTCCAGCGGTACCGGCATCTCAAGCGAACCTACTACAATGATGATTGATTGCATGAAATATATTACGCATCTGCTATATCCACTACTCGTCACTGGTATGGGAGTACCTCCACTGGTATAGCACTCAATAAATTTCCACGACTCAGGGGTCCCAGGACACAGCCCTAATATCAGACCTAGGCACGTATTCTAAGCACAAAGTTCACCACAACGGCAATCAACAAGAAGAAACAAAGCATGGTGGGTCCGAATCTGTCATCGTATGGACCTGAGCCTCTCATTCTGATAGCCTTGGCTCTCCAGTGGTATGTGACGAGAGCGTAAACCATGGTGAACATGGCAATGAATGTGAATAATCCGGCACTTATTCTTCCAATCTGGTCACCGAAGTTAAGTAATCCGACACCAAGAGATCCCAAGATGACGGTGAAATTGAGCCATGAAAGGAAGGTACGCTCGTTGGCAAAGAACACCTTAGGCTCGACTCGGGCGGGGAGCGCTATACGCTTGTTTTGACTTGGAGGCATGGCGATTGGAGAGCAAGAACTAGTGGGGGACTTGGAAGAAGATAACCAGAAGGATGGTGAGAAACTATTAGCCGCACGTGGGCTAGTCACGTGCCGAAATCGCGATAGCCAGCGTTGATGCCGCCGGCGTCGCTCATGCGGTGGGAAACAGACATCTTTGAGAGGCCCTTGCAGCGGCCCACGACGCTTCTGGATCAGCTCTACGCCGTCGATTCTTGCGTTCGATATCCAGCAGAAGTTTCGCCGGCTGCCCCCCGATCCCATTTATCCTCCAGCAATAGCGGTGACCGTACCGGACCAGCACAAGCAACTCCGGCAGCTCGCACGTACCCTTGCAAGTCCACTAGCGAGTCGCTGGCTCATGGACCCGCGGCTCATCGCCCATGGGCCGTGCAAACCGATGCTGAGCGTATGGGTGCCAAATGCAACCACCTCATCACGTGACAAACGAACCGGCTGTACTGAGAAGCCATGGAGCTATGGCGAAGCCGCAATGCAACGTTTGGAGAGGTCAGGTGACGCGGGAGTCGAGATGAGGTGGCGGCTACTCAAGTCTTCTATCTGAGGATCAAAAAGATGCAGGTGGTGGATTCCGTATCAGAACGTCGTTTGCTCGCACTACCGACATGGCCATTGGCCATGGATGGGCAATGACGGGTCGACGGGATGGCGAGCTGGACCCACTTCTACAGCAATAGTCCCGTACATTAGGAGACTCGCAAAGGCCGAAACTACAGTAAGGATGAGGCGATAGTGACTGCAGTGAACGTATCATTGAATCCAATGGGTGACTTCGAGCTGATATTGCCAGAGAATGGTCTCGAGACCCCTTGCACGTTGGAGATTGCGCAAAGCTACGGCGAGTTCTCAAAGATATACGAAATCGAGAATGGGACCGCCAAATGGCCCTGAAATGGTTGGAGTACATTGCAGACTTGTTGGCTACATCGGTACTGGTAGACACTGTCTTTAGTCGCCGCATTGCCCTTGTCCTCTGCTTGGTGCTACATGTTTTTGATGAAGAGTTTCTAGGAGAAGGTGAACAGTTGTGGTGGCGGCTACACTTGATGTCTCTTGCATGTTGTGGGGACGCTTAGGTCTGATCAGCTAATTGGAGGGCATTGCAAGCTGCAAAGTGTTTATGTGAAGCGCTGACACATCACGTGCGCGGAAAAGTGACGAGTTGTGCGAGCAGGGTGGGGAGCCGGAGTTTGAGGGATTCCCCACAAATGATCAAGCGCAAAAATGACCGCTTTACCCAACACCGCCCGAATGCGCCATTTCGAGTCGGCCCTAAACGGCCAAACAGCACCTCCAGGCTCCGAATGGCTCATGGGGAGTTTGACACTTTGCTACTTCGTCTCCATTTGCTTCTTCATATACATAATCGTCAGCCGGACTTAGCCAGTTCGTTTCCATATATTACATCATATACACAGTCATCAGCCGGACTTTACCAATGGGAAGGTATGAGGCACAAAGTACGAGTTGGTTCTGTCTGCCACACCGGCAAACGAGTTATAGAACCCAAAAATGGCAGTGATGCAGCCCATAACTCCGCCAGCTCTTGTGCAACCCACCTTGCCTGTGAACTCGCCTGCGGCCAACAAAACAAACGTGAGGAAAAGAGTCAAAAATAACCCGAAGAACGCAGCGGTAGACTTCAAGGTAACAAGCACAAGCATGAACGTAAAGAGCGCCCAACCAAGAAGGTAGAATCCCACCGCATTAGCAAGCATGGTTTCATCTTCGTAAGCACTGGCAATTCCAAATGCTTTGATGGAAATAGAAGAGTAAGAAAGCCAGAAGGCTCCGTAGGATGTTAAGGCAGTACCACCAAAAAGGTTTCCGATTGCCAACTCCCATACTCCTGCGAGGAACTGCACGGCACCTCCGTAGAAACACGAAAGTCCCAACACAACGGAAGTATTAGTAACTCCCATGGCTTGTGCGTTGTACAACGACAACACAAACGTGGTGAGCGAAAACGCACACAATCCCACTGGAGCCGGATTGGCAAACTCCCGCTTGGGCCATGGGGCAAGACCAGGATTCAAGGTACCCCCAAAGGCTTGCATAAGCTCATGACGATGATACTTTTGGTTACCAATAATGACATATTCATCATTATCGCCGCACGTTTGAATTTTGCCAAGTGTCCCGTTGGTCCCTTCGCTGACTACCTTGGAGCCGAGGCTGTGGATTGAATCTGTAGTTGAAGCCATGTTTAAATATCCAGATTTAGATGATGCTCACTCACCCTGATTGTTATCTGGGGAAACACCCTTTATATAAGCTTCGGACTCGGAGTACCTCCCCACATCTTCATCACCCGCACCCTAGAAAAATATTTTCAATTGCGAAAAAAAAGAATGGCCTGCTTTTAGAAACACGGCAGCACCGGTCTTTACGTACCCCCGCAGGATTTTAGGAAGTGGGGATCTCTTTTGATCATACACAAAGTCTCACCATCGCACACGCCATTGTCCATCAATCTCGGCTTTGTCGGTAATAGTACGCCAAGCTAACCACCGAGAAGAGGGGGATGTGGTGAACACACACCCTCTCAGCAAGTAAGGGCACTTCGTTGAGGTTGACGGGGTTACACCCCGACCGAAGACCGGGCCAAGTTTTTGAATTTTTTCTTACTAGACGTCCGATGGCGTAAATGTTTGTATGCCTTGGAGATAGATGGAAAGAGAGTAGTTTCCCCCCACCTCATTACTGCCAAGTTGGCGCCGGCCAGAAGGATCACCACCCAGTACATCCACGCGCTCATGTTGGTGAGTTGCATAAAGTCTCCCCACCAGGAGTCCTCATCCACCATGAAGAGAGCAGCGGAAAGAAGGAGGGCAAGTATCACGTTGACCACAAAAGGTGTGTTTTTGACGGCCGGCTCCCGGTATGGGGGCCCGCTGCTGGTGACGAGCGCAATCAAAATGTACTGAAAGTTGGTGAAGAGGAAAAGCACCGTATTGTCTGTCAGCTGGACTTCGTCGTCTCCACCAGGAACCGGAGCGATATACCAGGGTTGGCGCTGGACATATTTCCAGATGAACACCTGGAACATGAGCAACACCAAGATTTGGCCAATGAGTGGAATCAACACTTTGGGTGATACTAAATTGGCCGTGGGCCGTTTCACCACGAGCTGGTGGTATGGCTTGGACCACGCCATGAACACCGCCAAAGGAAGAATCAAGAAAAGGTCAATGTAAAGAAACTGGAAGTCGCCAAGGTTGGTTCCAGACGAGTAGAGAATGGAGACCGTGATGAACTGAATGGCCGAGTACAACGACATGTACTTGAAACAAGCAAAACTGGTCACCAAACTCGACCTTCCTTCCTTGATGACGTCCAACACACATCCAATCTCAAACACCCGCGACGTGAATGGAGCAGCCACCGAAGCCTCTGCCTCGCTGAGCGACACTCCCACATCCGCTGCCTTAAGGGCTCCACAGTCGTTGGCACCATCTCCGCAGAAGCCCACAGTGTAATCTAAAGCCTGGAGTTGCTCCACGAGTTCATGCTTTTCGTCCGGCGACATCCGGGCGAAAATAGCACCCTTCATGAGCACGGTCTGGAGAAGCGTTTCGCTGTTGACATCACGGAGGATGTGGCGAAACACATCTCCCGTGACCGCCAACTGATAGTCGTTGGCCTGAACCCGGATGTCCCGCAGAAGTGGCTTCAACGTTACCGAGTCAAGGGTGACTTCGCTGTTGGACACCTCCTCCCAGACTAGACCGGTAGGCGCCGAGTCGTTGAATATGGGCACGTAGATATGAGAGTCTTTCATCACCAACCCACACTCTCTTCCCACACTAATGGCGGTGAGGACGTTATCACCGGTACACATGATAGTTCGGATTTGGGCGCTGGTCAACTCGGCAAGCGTAGGAGCGGTGGCCGGCTTGAGCTTGTTTTCGAATATGATGAAACCACAAAAGGTGAGCCCATTTTCAACATCATGCCTTTCGCCAGACCCATCATCTTGCTTATAGGCACACGCAATCACACGGTACCCATTGCGGGTGTAGTGGTGGAGAAGGTGTTCGTAGTCCTCGGGGATAGACGGGGGATCGCAAATGTCCAACATAACCTCGGGCGCTCCCTTGGTCACTACTAGCAGACCTTCCTTACCGGACACCACCACTGACATTCGCCGGAGCGACGACACAAACTCGTACTCACGAACGATTTGATATGCCAACACGCCATCTGTTACCACTGGCACGGCGCCGGTATCCTCATAGGACCAGTTGGTGAACTCAAACATCTTCATGTCGAGCGGGTCTCCGAGCAACTCGTCGTCAATGAGGCGAAGTGAATGGCACGACGCCATGGACATGGCCAAAACTCCCGACGGGTTGGAGGTGGTGATGTCGTCAAACCGGAGCGCCCTTCTTCCTGGAGCAGGCGACGTGGTGTAGACCCCAAGAACATCGAGGCCGTCCTCAGTGAGGGTTCCTGTCTTATCAAAGCATATCACATCTAGCTTGCCCCCGACATTTACACGCGTAGGAGCAATACAGAAAATTTGCTTCTTCTTGAGACGATTGATGGCGAAGGTGGTACCGATGGTGAGAGTGGCGGGAAGGGCAGGCGGGACAACGATGGTGATGATGTCCAACGCCCGAAGCAACATGAGTGACTTAGGAAGTCCCAACTGGATAAAGTTATAGGTTGAATACGTGAAGCCAATGGCAGCCACAATGGTCATGAAGCCAATATACTTGAAGGAGTCACGGTAAAACTTGAAGCCAGTGGGCTTCGGGAATAACATCGACCGCACCAACAGACCCTTGGTGGTGTTGAATCCGGTCTTGACCACCATGGCCTGAACCGGCTCCTCATTAGGGGTCTTTGTCTTGAGAAGACGAGTTCCATTGTACAAAAAGGATTTGGCTAAAAGCGGCGACGTAAAGTTATCCTTGAGGTGGCCAACCGTCTCCTGGGTGGCACTCAGTTTGGATACCGGCACCGACTCGCCGGTAAGCATACTCTCATTGACCACACACTCACCATTGAGAAGAAGTGCATCACAGGGAACGACCGAAAGCGATGGATCGATCTCAACAACGTCCCCAGGCACCAACTCACGCGAGTCAATCTGCTTCCAAAACTCGTTCCTCCAGACTCTTACCTTGCACGAGAAGCGAGAGATCTGCTGCAAGCGGTGGATGGTGGAGCGGGTCTCCACCAAAGTATTGATGATGGAAATGAGAGAAATCACAAAGATACACGAGGCGTAGTACACGTAGTCATCGGCAAGCCAGAGAAACACCGAGAAGACCTGGAACACGTAGAAAGGATGGAGTACCTCGTCCAAAAGAAGCTGATGGATGGGCTTCTCCTCGATTTCAATGGAGTTTTCGCCAAAAATAGCAAGCCGCTGGTCTTGGAACAGCTGTGGGAGCCCCAACTTGAGGCTGCGTACGCTCAACCAGTGGGGATCGTACCAGGTGGAGTTGGTCTTGAACATATCCTCCACGGGATTGTAGAAGAATTTGATGTAGCGGTACTGAAAGCTGTGGATAGTGTTGACAATGGGGTTTCCTCCGTCATTGCCCAACACCGAGAAGTTGGACAATCTCTCTCCGAAGCGGAGTCGCTGCACATCTATGAACTGCAACTCCCCATATTCGTTTTCCACAACCACCCAGTCGGCCCTTCCCAACGCACACTTGTCGCCCATAAGCGACACGCGATACCGGGGGACCCACCGCAACACCAAATAGCCAAGGCCGGCCGTTAGAATGCAAATTGAGTAATAAATGATCGACAACACGACATTGCGCTTGTAGCCAGCTATACCAATAACCAAGTCCTCCTCGGCGAGGTAGAAGCGCTGGTGGGTGGCTGACGATGCAAACTCGTCAGCCTGCTCCTTGAGAGAGTCCACACTAGCCAATTCAGCTTCAGATCCGCTTTTGGAGGACTCCGACGAGTTGCGGCGGTAAAACTCTTCGTCGTGGGTGGTGATGGAGCCCAATTCCGAGATGTGGTCGTCAATCACCGACTCCACCAAGAAACTCGCCTCGTCATCATATTTGTCCAAGCTGTATTCCCAGTCGGTGTTGTAGTCGACAGGATTCTCGGGATCTTCAAGGGTAGATCCTCCGGGAGCAGTCTCAATCTCGTCGGGCGAGAAGAATTTGAAGTTGGCCAAGTCCGACCGTGAGGTGCTATTTGAGCGAATGGGCTGAAGCTCGTTGCCTCCGTCGTACGATAGGCCTGTGGTTCCATCCAACAAGGGACTTGTCTCTCGAGATTCTTCCTCTCGGTGAGAGAACCGGTGAGGATAGTGGAGCGAAGTAATGGACGACGGGATGATTTCTGAGCCTGCCCCCGAGTACATCTCGTTGTTCTCCTCCATGTAAGCCAGCTCCACTGATATCAAGGAGCCCCGGCGTGAGCGGTCCATGGAAGTGGACCTTTTCCCTCTTTTACCCATTGCGAAAGATAAGAAGAAAAGTTCGCGAAGGTGAGAACATCAATTTTTAGTTCATCATCACCATGGCGCTTAAGCTCAAACTCAAGGTGAAGAAGGAACCGGAGGCGGAGCATGTTCCCAAAATAAAAATCAAGCCTCCCAAAGTGGTGAAGCCAGAGAAGGAAAAGTTGAAGAAGCTTACCATCAGTTTGAACAAGAAACCGCAAGTCAAAGAAGAGAAACCCAAAGCTCTACCACGAGTGAGAGTAAAACCCACCCGTATTCCAGGAGACGGCTACGACGCCGAGGCTCCCGAGGTGGAGGATGACCCCTTGATGGAACAGGGAATAATGATTCGGTTCATGGATGACACCAACCTCGATTCCGTGCACAGTGCTGTTGACCTGGGGGACCTCTCCAACGTCAACATCAAATGGATCACCCGAGAAAAGGCCATTGTCAACATTGCCCAGACGCTTTATTCGGCCCGGTTGGTTGACTTGCCCACCATCACTGAACTCTATAAGACAATCGATAAGAAGAACATTTTCAAGACAGTCGATTTATGCCAGATGCTTCTTGTTATCAAAGTCATCAATCCACAAGACTTGAACGTGGAACGAGACTTTGAAGTCCCACCCAACATGTTATACGTCCATCCCATCTACGAGATATCACCCCATCAAGAGATCAAGCCCTCGAAGATGGTGCTCAAGGACGGTCTCACATATCCCTACGAGGAGGTGCATCGGCGGTTCCGACCGAGAAAGGCCAACCACCGGGTCATGGACGACATCGATGTCCGCGTTGACAAGCTCATCAAGGAAGATAGCAGGGCGGACGACTGCCACTACGAGCTTATTGACCCTGCCATGGCCCATCATCTTCACAAGTTCCCGGGATCGACCAGTGCCGCGCCTCTGGCCGCTCCTTCGCCCAGTCAGCAGATTGACCAGGACGACGTGGACATGCTCGAGAGCGCCCTTCAAGAGCTTGGAGAGTCGGACGACGACAACGTGAAGGAGGAGGACCCCGACATGGACAACCTCTTTGGAGCCGGCAGCGAAGACGAGGTGGTAGCAGAGGAGGAAGAGGAGGCCGATGAAGAGGACGATGAAGAGGAAGAGGACGACGAAGAAGATGAGGATGACGAGGAAGATGATGACGACGAGGATGAGAACACGAAACAGGAGAACAACCGGGTCAAAAAGCTTGAGGAGGAAATCACTGATCTCGAGGGCACGTTGACATCACAGAAGAGACAGCTCGAGAACGCCAAGAACAAGATGCTTCAGATGAAGCTTCAATCCAACATAAGCACGTTACGAGGCCAGATTGAGGGCAAGAAGCGGACGTTGGGTAAGATCAGAGAGGAGCAGCAGAAGGCGGTGGAGAAGCTGAACCCCAAGGTGGAGGAGCCGACCAAAATAGATGACGATAACAACGATGACAATGACGACAACGACGACGACGACGACGACGACGAAGATGATGATGATGAGGACGATAATGAAGACGACGACGACGATGACGATAACCTCGCCGACCTTTTCTAGCACCGGCTGTCTCTTCCCTCCCCATCACTCGCCATCTACTTGCGGCTTTCACTCGGCTCCTGCTCTTACCACCCACACATATGTGCTCTGCGTGTCGCCCGAGTCACAGAATTTCCCAGTGCCTTCTACCGCACCCCCAATCTACATGCTACATCCAGGGGATCCAACGGGGCCCTCCGGGATACCGTCATTAGTAGTGTATATTACGCCGAGCGGGCTTGTGCGGTGCTCCACGGAGATGCCGACTAACAGCATTAATATAAAATGATCAGCGCACGCATAAAATCTTCCCATCCTATCTGCCTTCTCCCCAGAAATCCTTTACAAATCCCTTAACCTTCATAAACATGAGCACCAACAGCATCAAGTTGCTTGCCAGCGATGTCCACCGTGGACTTGCCGAGCTTGTGGCCCGTAGATTGGGCTTGAAGTTGACGCCATGTGAAATCAAGCGAGACTCGACTGGTGAGGTGCTCTTCTCCATTGGTGAATCGGTCAGAGATGAGGACATCTTTATTATCTGTCAGATTGGTAGTGGGGTTGTGAATGACCGTGTGGTGGAACTTCTTATCATGATCAACGCATGTAAGACGGCTTCAGCGCGTAGGATCTCTGTGATTCTTCCTAACTTCCCATATGCTAGACAAGATAGAAAGGATAAGAGCAGAGCCCCCATCACTGCTAAATTAATGGCAGATATGTTGACCACCGCAGGATGTGATCATGTCATTACCATGGATCTCCATGCTTCTCAGATCCAAGGGTTCTTCGACGTGCCTGTCGATAACTTATATGCTGAACCCAGTGTGGTTAGATATATTAAGGAAAAAATTAACTACAAAGATGCCATTATCATCTCTCCCGACGCTGGTGGTGCAAAGCGTGCAGCTGGGCTTGCTGATCGTCTTGATCTCAACTTTGCCTTGATTCACAAAGAGAGAGCCAGAGCCAACGAGGTCAGTAAAATGGTGCTCGTGGGAGATGTCAGCGACAAGATTTGTGTTATTGTTGATGACATGGCTGACACTTGCGGTACCCTAGCCAAGGCCGCTGAAGTGCTCTTGGATAATGGCGCCAAGAGTGTTATCGCCATTGTTACTCATGGTATTCTTTCTGGTAATGCCTTGAAGAACATCAACGACTCCAAGCTTACCCAGGTGGTGTGTACCAACACCGTTCCATTCGAAGAAAAGCTTGGTCAGTGCACCAAGCTAGATACCATTGATATTTCTGCGGTGTTGGCAGAGGCTATCAGAAGACTCCACAACGGTGAGAGTATATCGTATTTGTTTAAAAACGCACCTTTGTAATTATATTTATAATTAGAGATGACGAAATATAAAGCATGTCTTTTTGGTATGTCTAATGAATATCCACGAATAGCATGATACTAACTCTAGACATGGACGGTACCCTTCTCAATACCGAGGATCTTTACACCGAATCCTTCAATCAACTATCTGCTGAGTACGGAAAAGGCCCGATGACGTGGGACGTGAAAATTCAACTCCAGGGGAGACCAGGCCCCGAAGCAACCAAGATCATGATTGAGGCTTTTGACCTTCCTTTGACACCCGAAGAGTTCTCAACCAAGTCCATGGAGAAGCAAAAACCCCTTTGGAGCAAAAGTGAGTTTTTGCCGGGTGCCTTGGAACTTCTCCAGTACCTTAAACTGAAAAACGTGCCCATTGCCTTAGGTACCAGCAGTAACAAGACCAACTTCCTCAGGAAATCAAGCCATCTTGCCCACGGCTTTCTGTTGTTTGGAAAACATGTGGTCACTGGAGACGATCCCCGGATCCCTCCCGGAAAGGGCAAGCCAGAACCCCACATTTGGTATGCCTGTCTCGAATCATTGAACGAAGAAAGGAGGCAGCTAGGACAGGAAAAAATTTCCATCGAAGAGTGCCTCATCTTTGAAGATGGAATACCCGGCGTCATTTCCGGCAAGCGTGCCGGAGGCAGGGTGGTGTGGATTCCTGACCCCAATGCCGTGAAGGTGTTCAACGGTAAAGAAAAAGATATTATCGGCGAATCAGGAGAGATAATCTCCGGCTACCATCTGTTCGACATTACCAAGTACGGCTTTTAGCCCCCCCCCCCTTGTTTCTGGCCCACAGCGGGAGCCTACAGGGTCTAGATCTTCGTTGTTTCAAAAATACCCTAAATAAACTTTGTCACGCAACGTGGCGTCAATTCGAAGAATCTCTACTGCGTTCGGTAGAATTCCGTCACCGTAGACTTCCTTCCGGGTAGAGAGGGGACGGCATTCAGGCCCATAGGTCAAGGCAGATGTACGGGTTTCTAGAAAGTTCTGGTAGTCGTGGGGGTCATTTTGCAGCCTCCCGATCAGCCCACCCCAGCACTATAAATACGGGAGCCCACTTTGACATGAACGACACCACAAATAGAATGAGTTTAGTTACTAAAGTTTTTGACGAGTTTTTCAACGACCCCTTTTTCAATCCCGCAAACGATCCTTTAGCATTGGTCCACAAGGACACCCGCGAGCTCATTCCCGATGACTGGCGGCTCCAGAGTCCAGTTCTGGTGGATGAGCAGAAAGACAAGTATGTCATCACCGTGAGTGGAGCCAAGGACCGTCAGTTCACCGTTGACTACCTCAAGAAGGAGAATCTGCTTCTCATCAAGTCCACCAAGGAAGTACATGAGAAGGACGACAACGGTGACAGATCCTTCAAGTCCACCACTCATAATACGTTGCCCTTCTCCCGGGCCGTCAAGCCGGAGGAAATCTCCGGAGAGGTTAAGGATGGGTCTTTGGTGATTTCTGTCCCCAAGGTTGAGGTCGACGACAACATCGTGAGCGTTCCCATCAACCACTGAAACCTCCGTACTAAACAGTAAATAGCTAATGCCAATATGATTCCACATCAATTATACCGTAGAGGTGCCATTTTCCAGCCCGGTATGTAGTCAGTGGTCATGGGTTGTGTGACGGCAAACTAAAGTGCGATCCGGTGCGTCTATTCTCAACATGGATTCCTACCACATAGCAATTGATCTCCAAGAACGGCGTGATTCACGGGCCCTGGGCATCGAGATCACGACCGTGGATCCTGTTGATGGAAAACATGAACCTTTGAAGGCTAAATCGTTGGGAGAGGGCGTCATCCGGCTATTTCGTGGAATGTCTGATGATAACGACAATGAGCTGTCAAACGACGGCGACGATACCATGGTGCTGATATTGGCAGTCCCCAACTACTTCACCGCCACCGATCTTCTCGGATTCATTGGCGAAGCCTACATGAAGCATGTGAGCCACCTTCGGATCCTCAAGAGTGAGAAACCCAATCGATTCTTGGTGCTCATTAAATTCAATGACTTGGTCAAGGCAGCTGAGTTTCAATACAACTATAACAACAAACCATTCAACTCCATAGAACCCGAGAGGTGCCATGTTGTGTTCATCAAGCTGGTCAAGTTCCAGTCGTCCACCATAAACGATCTGTTGATTCCGTTTCTTCTCGATGATCCTTTCACTGGCCAAAAGACTCCTCAATTATTGGTGGAGCTCCCCACCTGTCCTGTGTGCCTAGAAAGAATGGATTCCACGGTGACCGGGCTACTTACCATTCCCTGTCAGCATACGTTCCATTGCCTGTGTTTGTCGAAGTGGTCAGACGACACCTGCCCCATCTGCAGATATAGTAATGGGGGCATCAAACGCCCTCGCCGTCGACTGTCTCAGCACCAGCGGCTTGTGGGCGGGCTAGGGCCAAACACTGAAGGTTCCAGCACTATCCAGGAGAACGAGTCGGCGGAAGTATGTATGGACTGCTCCGTCAACACCAACCTTTGGATCTGTCTAATTTGCGGAAATGTCGGGTGTGACCGATATGCCCCAGAACAACACTCCCTCATGCATTTTGTTGATACCGGTCACTGCTTTGCCATGGAGCTAGACACGTCTAGGGTGTGGGACTACGCAGGGGATAACTATGTGCACCGGTTGGTTTCCAACACCGATGGAAAGATTGTGGAACTTCCAGAAAAGCTGAGCGGAACCAAGGACACGCTGGACAAAGTGGAGGAAGTAGGATTTGAATACTCACAGTTGCTCATCAGTCAGTTGGACAGCCAAAGAGAGTACTACGAGAGTTTGTTGGAGCAAGCGGCGGCGCCGAAGTCTCGACGGGGGTCCTCGCTCAAGTCGGAGGCCGACAGGCGCATCGAGACGTTGAACATTGAAATCTCCAAGCTCAAGGACAAGATGGTGCTCAAGGACAAAAAGATCAACCAGTTGTCGAATGAGCTCCACAGTGTCAATTTATTAAACGACGGCTTAAGCGCCAAGGTGGAGCACTTGACCGGTCAAAATGAGGAAATGACGAAGGAGAAAGAGGATCTCCAGGAGCAAGTGAAGGATCTTATGTTTTATTTGGAGAGTCAGGAACGGTTTAAAAATGAGCCGGAGAGTGTCCGGCAAGGCACGGTGGTGGTGAAGAAGCCAAAACTGCACAAGAAAAAATGAGCGGGTAGTTCTGGTATTAATGGCATTTTGGTGGTTTTGTAAATGTATTGGTTTTTTTTGCGGCAATTCGCATACACTCCATGGGACGTAAAAAACACACGAAGTACGTAGCTACGTGAAACCATGCTCTACATCCTAACTATAGACTTCCGTCCATTTCCGAGCTTCTCTTGACCCTACCCACCGTCCACGAGAATGTCGAATTGACGGGGAGGGCCCCTATCCATCGGAGAGCCTATACTGCACCTGTGGACGAGCTTCCCCGGCCCTCAGGAGAAGGCCCCAGCTCTGCCAGGCACGTATGCCCTCCGATGCTGCTGCAAGAGGTGCAAGAGGTTGCTGATTACACCTTTCCGCAGCGTGATCCGGATCGCAAGGTTTACCCACAAACTATGGAAGCTGTTAGACTGGCAGCCTCTCAGGATTCAGCTCCTCCTTCGCAATACAGTCAGCAAGGAACGTATCCGCCACCAAGTCAGCAAGTGCCGTATCTGCAAGCATATCGGCAAGGACAAGAACATCAGCAAGGACTGTATCCACAAGCACATCAGCAAGGACTGCATCCACAATTACACCAGCAAGGACTGTGTCCACAAGCACATCAGCAAGGACTATATCCACAAGCATCTCAGTCTCCCCCCTCTGCAATGGAGTACCCAGTACCACCGCATGTGAGCCACGCCAAAGCGTACTCCGAGCCGAACATAGTCTATTATCCAATGCCCCCCAAGGCGCCCGAGACCGTGTGCGTAGAAGAGCTCTACAAGGCAATTGAAGCATCCAAATCGCTTCGATTGGGTATCCAGCTGCTTGAACCATTATACGAAAACATCGTCAACCGGGTTCGAGTGGCGCAAAACCCCCTTCAGGAAGAGAAGAACGCCTTTGCCGACTTCATGAGCAAAGTTAACCATGTTCATTTAAGCAACATTGTGTATGACCTCAAAGAGACCGCCAAATCCCTTGAAAAACTAATTGCCTGGCAGCAAAACGACACAAGAAAGCGAAGAGCTAAAACTCATGGCTTCTCTCACAAGCGTACAAGAAGCACCCCGAGATGTGGCACCATCATGGATATTCCTCCTGCCAACATAGCGCTCGATCCCAATGCTCGAACCACCGTTTCCAATATCCCCGATCGTACTCTTGTACGCCAGGAACAAATGATATGTGACCATTGTGGGACCAATACTTCACCAGAATGGAGAAAGGGCCCGCCTGGATCCAGCTGCTTGTGCAACGCTTGCGGGCTCCACTACAAAAAGCTCATCAAAGAGTACGGACTTCTTCGGGCTTCTCAAATTCTTCACGAGCAGAAGCAGCGAGGAGAAGCATCGGCCCGCAGAATGCCAACCCGTGTAGGTTTTCTTGGACAAGGAGATGGACCCATCTCAGAGTAATACATGTGGTGTACGGATGTTCTGTAGCGATGGGCGGTCGCCTTTTGGATAGACATTTTTCGATGAGATGTGCGAAAATTATTTCTTCACTTCTTACAACACATGCTGGAACCCAAGTCCGTTATCAGCAGTAACGAGGTGGCATTCCCACGTGGTGGTTCGTCAGTGTTGACGCCGTTGGAAGTCAAGGAGATTTCCAACGAGGCCACCCAGGACGTTTTGTTCGAGGTTGCCGCCGCTACTAAAGACAAGAAGAGACCCGCACCCAGCGATGGGCAGAAGAAGACACGGGCTAAAAAGGCCAAGAAGGCCACCGAGGATGACGAGGAAACCAAGGAGGTTGCTATTGAAAGATTCACCTACAAATCTTTGAGCGGAGGTTCTCTTGTTCTTGGACAAATCATGCAAATCAATAAGTTGGACATGGCCATCGCGCTAGGGGACAACTTGACTGGTTATGTCCCCATCACCAGTGTCAGTGACGAAGTTACCCAGCAAGTTGAGAGATACGAGCAACAATCTGACAGCGATGACAGTGATGATGAAGACGAAGATGCCAGTCGTGGAGTTACCCCACGGATAGAGCTTCCCAAGTTGTCCAACTTGTTCTCCATTGGACAGTGGGTGCGTGCTGTTGTGGTTCCCAACGACAGTGAAAAAAAGAGAATTCAGCTTTCAATTGAGCCTAGTCGTGTTAATGAGTCGGTTGAACCTGAAGACTTGGCCATTGGCAATGTGATTCAAGTATCCGTCAAATCAGTGGAGGATCATGGTGCCATTCTCAACACGGGTCTTTCTATGAGTGGTTTCATATCCAACAAGGAACTCGAAGACGCGAAGCTCATCGAAGGGCAAGTCTTTCTCGCATCAGTGATGAAGGAATTTAAATCCAGAACCGTCACACTTCGCCCGGCATGGGCCAGTGCTGCGCACTCCAAGAAATGCACCATCCTGTCGATCTCTTCCATCGACTCCATAAAACCGGGTATCATTGTCGACGCACTCGTGGCTGACATAAATAAGGACGGTATTCACGCCCGTGTATTCGGTATGTTAGATGGTACTTTCAGTCTTGCCCATCTCGGGGAGACTGACGTTGCCTCTTTGAAGCACAAGCACTCCATCGGTTCTTCCATTAAGGCCAGAGTCATTGGTGTCATCACCAGGGCAGGCGAGAAGAAATTGATCCTCTCTCGTATTCCTAGCATTATGTCTCTTGACGCTTCTACCGACGGCGCAGAGGCTTTCCCCGCTGGTCACATCTTCGATGAAGTCATCATTAAGAGCGGAGACAAGGACTATCTTTATGTCGATTTTGGTGCTGCTGATCTCAAGGGTCAAGTCCACAACTCCAACATTGACAAAGAACTTGATCTTGCCATCAACTACACCTTGGGATCTAAGCATAAGGCTAGAGTTCTTGGCTACTCTCACGTGGACAAGATTCTCCTCTTGACCCTCGACCCCAAGCTCATCGACTCCAAGTTCTTGAACACCGACAGTATTCCTATCGGAGCTGCCGTCACCGCAGAAATCCTCAAGATTCTCGAGAACTCCAAGGGTGTCATTGTTAACGTTGATGGGTTTGAGGCGCTTGTTCCTCTGAACCACATGTCAGATATTAAGCTCGTATACCCCGAGAGAAAGTTCAAGGTTGGATCCAAGGTCAGGGGCCGTATCTTGAGTAAGTTCGGAAAGAAGCTTCTCGTCACCGTCCGTAAGTCCCTTGTCAGTCTCGAGGACAATCAAGTGATTGCTGAAGCCGAGGATGCATCTGTTGGTCTCAAAACAAGAGGTACGGTGGACAGATTTGTTCCCAATGGTGCCATCATTTCGTTTTTTGGAAGAGCCCGTGCTTTCCTTCCCAGAAGTGAGATCTCAGAGACCCGCGTTGGTGAAGCCAGTGATGTTCTTAAAATTGGACAGTCTGTTGATGCTACTGTTTCTTCCATCGCTGCCGACAACAGATTCAATGTCACTTTGAGACAATTGCAGTTAACACAATCTCAATCAAAGGCGCTCGAGGACTTGGCGCCCGGCGTGAGCTTCGTCGACGTCAATGTCATTGAGAAGACCAAGGATGCCGCCATCGTGGAGGTCGAAGGTTCAGGCGTACGTGGAGTCGTTGAGAGTGGTCACTTGACTGACGGCTCTTTCGAAGAATCCAGAAAGGCTCTCAAGGCTTTGACCATTGGCCAGACCCTTTCTGCTTTGGTGATCGAGAAGGACCCTAAGCTGAGAAACATCACTCTTTCCATCAAGCCCAGTCTTGTTGAGTTGGCGAAGGCAAAGGAACTCCCTATCTCATATCAAGACATTGCTGGGTCTCGCAAAACCGTTCATGGTTACATTAAGAGCGTCACCAACATGGGCTTGTTTGTTTCATTCGGCGGTAAATTAACTGGTCTCGTTTCTGCTCGGTACTCGTCTGAAGACTTTGAACTGAGGTATTTCAAGAATCAATCGGTCACATGTGACATCTTACGTTCCGACGATGAAAGTCAAAGATTTTGGCTCGCATTGTCGGAGAATACCAACGAGGGCCCTGTGAAACTTGTGAACCCTGTTGACAAGGCCATTAAAAAGTCTTCCCAGCTTGTCGTTAGTACCAAGACCAAGGTGACCATCAAGGCCGTCAAGTCAACTCACTTGGTGGTTGCGTTTGCTGATAACCTTCACGGAAGAATCGACGCCTCTGAGTGTTTCAAGACATTTGAAGAGATCGAGAATCCCTCAGATCCATTGTCCCAGTTCAAGGACGTTACTGGCACCCTCTCTGTGAAGGTGATTGGATTCCGTGATAACAAGAAGAACTCCTTCTCTCCTATTGGAGAGGCTGGTCCTCGTACTACCATTGAGTTATCGCTCGCATCCTCGGCCCCTGTTGTCACAAAGGACACCATCAAGCACGATGAAGAATATACTGCATTTGTCCTGTCCATTGCCAAGGGCTTTGTCTGGGCAACCATTTCTCCCTCGCTCAAGGCCAGATTCTCGGTGATGAATGTTTCTAACGACGTGAATGTTCTTAATAACCTTGAGTCTAAACTCCCCCTTGGTGCTGCTATCAAGGGTAAGTACTTGGAATACGACACTGAACACGACGTTGCTGTTCTTGTCAACAGAAACAAGCACATTGCTAAGGTTAACGACGTCTCTGTGGGCGATGTGGTTCCCGTACGTGTCTTGAAGGTAACCGAAGCTTACGTCTTGGTTGGATTGGGTGAAAATGTCATCGCCAGCGCTTTCGTTACCGATGCTCTCAATAACTGGGACGATAAAATCACCGAGATTTACCGTATCGGAGACTATGTTCGTGCTACTGTCATTGCTGTCGACGAAGAGAACCACAAGATTGCCGTCTCTCTTCGGGACGAGTCCGCTGTGGACAAGTCTATTGACTCAATCGAGAACCTTAGACCAGGCATGCTTGTCAAGGGTTTCATCAAGAGCATTTCTTCGTCGGGATTGTTTGTGAGTTTGGGAAGATCGCTCTTTGCTCTCGTTAAGTCAAACGATATCTCCGATAATTTCTCTAAGGACTGGAAGAAGAACTTCAGACTTTACCAATGTGTCACCGGTAAAATCATCCAATGCCAGCAGGAAGGTCGTATCTCGATGACCATGAAGGACAGCGATGTCAACGGGTCTAGCGAAATGCTCAAGACCTTTGAGGAATTGAAGGTTGGTGACATCTACGAAGGTTCTGTCAAGAGAGTGGTTGACTTTGGTGTGTTCGTCAAACTTGACAACACCTTTAATGTCTCCGGATTGTGCCATCGCTCTGAAATTGCAGACAGCACTACCGTGGAAAATGTCACTGGTTTGTTTGGTGAAGGGGACCGTGTCAAAGTCAAGATCCTCGCAGTAGATCACAAGAAGCACCAATTATCTTTGGGTATGAAGGCCAGCTACTTCACCGATGCCATTGAAGAAGACTCCGAAGAGGAAAACGGTTCTGACGATGATATGATGGAAATCGACGACGAAGAATCCAACGAATCTGAAGCCGAAGCTTTGGAGGAGTCGGGTTCCGAGTCTGAAGCTTCCGAAGACGAAGCTGATGCTGACTCCGAGGCCGGTGGTTTGAGCACCACTGGTTTTGACTGGACAGCCTCTATTCTCGACCAGGCCGAGGACGATGAGTCCTCTGACGAAGAAGACTTCACTTCCACCAAGAAGAAGGCAAAGAAGCAAAAGAAGGTGGAAGACCGTACTGGAGATATCAACTCCCGTGCACCACAATCCGTTTCAGACTTTGAGCGTCTCCTTGTCGGAAACTCGAACTCGTCCATTCTCTGGATGAACTACATGTCTTTCCAGCTCCAGCTTTCTGAAGTTGACAAGGCTCGTGAAATTGGTGAAAGGGCCCTCAAGACTATCAACTACCGTGATGAGCAAGAAAAGATGAACATTTGGATTGCTCTTCTTAACTTGGAGAACACTTTCGGTAACGAAGACACTCTTACTGAAGTCTTTAAGCGCTCTACCCAGTACATGGACAGTCTTACCATGCATCAGAAGTTGGTGGGGATCTACACCATGTCGGAGAAGTACAATAAGGCTACCGAGCTCTACCAACAAATGGCCAAGAAATTTGGAAAGTCTGTTTCTGTTTGGGTCCAGTATGGCTCGTTCCTTCTTGATAGAAAACTTCATGACGATGCCCACGAGGTTCTTGCTCGTGGTCTCCAGGTCCTTCCAAAGAGAGATCATATTGAGCTTGTCAAAAAGTTTGCTCAACTTGAATTCACCAAGGGTGATGCCGAACAAGGTAGATCTCTTTTTGAAGGTCTTGTGTCGGATGCTCCCAAGAGAATTGACTTGTGGAACGTCTACATTGATCAAGAAATCAAGCAAGGCGATAGAAAGAAGGTTGAAGATCTTTTTGGCAGAGCCACCTCCAAGAAGCTTTCAAGGAAGCAAGCCAAGTTTTTCTTTTCTAAGTGGCTTTCTTTTGAAGAGGGACACAACGATGAACAGGCGGCCTCCAGGGTTAAGGCCTTGGCCGCTGAGTATGTCCAAAAGCATCAAGAAGCGTAGATGTATATTAGCATGTTAATAAAAATATTGATACTAAACTGATTCGTCGATTTCTGGAAACACCTCCACTAATATCTCGTCAAATATTTCGAATACAAGGTGGCGATTGAGATAGTCATTCTGGATTAATGCAAATAGCTTCGTGCATGCGAAGCTCGTGTTGGAAAGACCAAATATCTTGGAACACGTCTCACTCATTATAGTCTGGAGTAGAAGCTTCGCTTCCTTCTGAGTAGACGACTGCTCAAAGTAGGAACGCACCACCGGTGGGTCCTTGAACTTGCCATTGGGGAAAAGTGTCCTCTTTGCCAAGGTGAGAATATCAAGGATCAGCTCTTCAGTAGATATGAGCGATGTGAGGTTGTACACCTTACGCTCGATAGTGGTGCCGAAGATTTGCTGTAAAATGACGAGAAGAGCTCTACCACGGAGCCAGCTTCGCGAGGTGTTGAGCCGGAAGACAGAGAGGAGGAGATCGCATATGGGCTTGACAAATGTGTGTTTCGAATCAGAGTCAAACTGACGAAGCTCACGCTGCATTTCGTTGATGTTTTCCATTATGTCGGTGTGAGGAGATGGAGGAGCTTGTGGCTGCGAAAACCGCAGGAGACCACTATACACCTTGTTGGCCACCAACTCGACATTATTACGTAAGTTCGAGCTCACAGGAACGTCGTCAAAAGGCTGGTTCTTGCCGATGCTGAAGTTCTCAGAAGAGAGGAACGAGCGAAACTCCCGATTAGAGCATACTTGTGGAATTTGAATCAATGCTTGAAGATACTCTTCCAACGCCACTTTTCTAATTTCAACAAGCTGCTTCTGCTGAAACTTGAGCATGGATACAGCCCGTTTGGGAAACTTGAGTACCGCCACTTCCGGGTATCTGGCACGGAGATACTCATGGAGCTTGTAGAACTGAGAAAATCTGCGGGCCACAATCCACCCAGCGGTAACCATGTCATCTTGGAGCTTCTGGACTTCAACAATGTATAGAATGAACTCCTTGCCCTTATCGCTTCCACTTATGTATGATTGAATTCTAACTCTCAGCTTGCCGTAAAGAGAGTTGTCACTTTCCTGGACAATGTATTGTTGCTTCTGTAGTTCCTTGGCATAGATTTCCCGATCAAGCGAGAGCTTGGACTTGCGGAGAATCTTCAACTCAGTGATGTTATTAGTGAGTTCCGCCTTCCGAATGAGTGGTTCCAAGATCTCCTGCTGGTGAGCCAAGCTCTCGATCTCCTCGGAAAGCTTATTGATTTCCTCCAAGAGTCGAAGGTTACCGGGGGCGGCCAAGTGAACAGAGTCAGAAAGAGTGGGCTCAAACTCCACTGACGACTGGAGAGAGTCTGAATCGGTATCATCATCTCCACTGTCATCAAATAGACGGGAGTAGCGCAGCTGCGTCACCGAATCATCGCCGAACAAGCTCAGGTTATCACCAAAAAGATCCTTCTTGTCAAGATCGGCGATGTCCGTATCATTGCGCATAATCTGGGAGAAGGCATCTTCCACAGCCCTAACTGCAGGAGCAATTTCGGTGGAAGGGACTCGAAACTTGATGGACGGCTTGCGAATGTCCTCCTCAGATATGCGGGAGAAGGGGGAGAGCTTAAAGTCCGGGAAGTCATCACGAACCATCTCGCGGTAAAGATCATCCTGAAGCTTCAATAGGGCGCTCCTGGCGTCCTGGTAGAGTTCCACTGTTCTGGACTTGTCGTCATTATTGACGTATTCTTCGACCGTTGACTTTATGTTGGCCCTGATGGGCAAGTTCTTGCTGAAGAATGTGTCATAGACCCGCTTGATATCTTCAACGTTGAGAAACTCTAGGGAAAGGGCACCTTCTTCTGAGTCTTCAAGTGGAGCCTTCATTTGATCGATGGCCTGGTATAACTGCACCACATCCAAACGACCGCGTTCCTTCATAAATTCTACAAAGGCACGTTCCGATGCCGCTGTACTGAGAACTTCCGTCAAAGTCTTTTTTCCTGACAAGTCGTAGTATTGCTTGTGGCTCAACAGGTGCTCTTCCAAGGCAGCTCGAAGCTGCTTGACTTGGTCACGATGACGCAAGTTATCTCCAATGAGCTTCACAATGAGAAGGTTGTAGAAATCACTCTCTCCCACCATATTGATCACATTGGCAAGAATGGTGCAGGCAACAATCTCCCGTACAAACGTGAGGGCGGTCTCGTTGGAGCTCTCATCTTCAGACAACAAGAGTGGAAGTACCTTGGAAATTTTGGCCCGTAAATATCGCTTTTCCTTCTGGTCGTCATTGGTTAAAGATACTGCCGGGTGGAGTTTGCCGCGATTGTATGCTCTTGCCAATTGGACGTCACTTGCGTCGTTACGAGTCTTGACCTGCTCTTCGGCCGTAATGAAATTATTGAAGTGGTCATTGACCATGGGGAGAATTCGGGTCACAAGAAGTTGAGCCAAATCCACGGTTTCCAAACGTACCTTGAGCTGTTTAAATACATGCTGTAGTTCTAGCTTTATGGAATCTTCAAATACTGGCGACAGGGAAATACGATGGAACCAGCCAGATACAAATTCCTGAATCACCAAATCAATGAAATCGTCCAAAATCTCCGATATAAGAAACAGCTCTTCAAATATCGGCACGTCAAGCAGTGGGTTTGCCAGAAATTCCGCAAGGTTCTGCAGCCATTGGTCAAGGAAGTCAAATTTCTTTCGCTTTGGTTTTGGAGCGGGTCTGTTTATCTTTATTCCGGCAAAGATATACCATGTAGCCACCAAGCCGGAAATGGAGCCTGCCGAAAAAACCACCCAGTACCATATGGTGTATCGTAGGATTATCCCCGCAATAAGACAGCAGGAGACGTAATACCAATTGGCATACACAAATTCACGGAGCAGCCACATACATGTATCATGAAAACTACACCCGTGCACCAGTTGACATGACAAACCGTGATGGACATGTTAATTAATATGTAGTCTATTCTATGCAAGTTTAGTTCGTTTAGAAGGTCTGGTCTTCGATGTGGTACCCGAGTCATCTCGAAGTCGTTTGGACAGACCCTTTTCTTTGGATTTTGGAGATTTGTGTTTGGAGGAATTCTTATCTGATTTAGATTTTGGAGGCTTCTCTGGGGATGCCTTTGGCTTGCGGTTGGATTTGGTCTTCTTGTCGGCGGGGAGGATGTCGTTTGTAGGGCGTCTCTTCTTCTGAGAGTCTTTTTTGCTGCCTGCCTTTGCTTTGTCCTTCTTCTCTTTCTTCTCTTTCTTCTCATTCTTGTATTTCTTATCCTTCTTGTCCTTCTTCGCTTTCTTGTCCTTCTTGTCCTTCTCCTCTTTCTTGTCCTTCTTATCCTTCTTCTCTTTCTTCTCTTTCTCCGTCTCCTTCTCCTCCTCGTCGCCCATGCTTAGTTTGATGTCCTGGAACTCGTCCTTCTTCTCAACGTAGTCGGTCCTTCCGACAGTCCCCACAAGCCCCCGGCCTTTGACAAACATCCGGTAGAGCGGACTGGTCTCTTTTCGAACGGTCGCAGCGACCATGTCAACGTTTTGCTCGAAAGTGACTTGTCCATCCAGTGTTCTCACGTCCAAGCTCTTGAGTTGGCCGTTAAACACATTCTCCCACCACATGTCTGCGTCTTGCTTCTCGGTCCCTAACCCTTTCGTGTCCTTCTTGTGCTTGACAAGGATTGGCTTCTTGAGCCCCCCTCGCTGGAGTGCCTCGCCTTCCTGCCAGCCGTAGGACTTCAAATACCCACTAGCGTCCATGAAGAGATGAGATGCGCGATGAGAAAAATCTAACACTCCCAGCTGATCTGGCCCCGTTCCCCACCATGTTATTGGGGCACGGGGAACTGACGCTAGGGACATCACTACTTGGAGGAGCAGTTCTCGACAGTCGGTTTTTGGTGTTCCGCCGTCACCCCGGCTCAGACAACGGACGCATCTGCAGCACAGACGTATGTGCCGAGACCGTAGATATCTAGCAAGCAACCTGTCCGGTACTGGCGATCGTCAATTACCTGCCCTGGATATGGCCTCCGCCGTAATTTTCGTGTCGAACAGGGGTACATATCCGGCGTCCTGGGTCACTTAAGCACATCTCATTGTCCTGCACAAAAATCACCATGTCTGCTCTTCTGGCCAAGATAGCAGAACTCCGCCACTCGGTGGATTCCAACCCATTCCAAGCTGATGTATTCGACCAGTTGGTTGAATCCTGTCACTTGGCAAAGATGGAGGTCACGGAAATCCTCCAAATTCGCTATGAAAAGCATAAGCACTTTGCATTCAGCCCTACCGATATCCTTGGTTTTCGGGCAGATATCCAATCCATAGACGACGACAACGCCAAGCTCCAGCTGTCACTTGCATTTTACAAGGAGCTCATCAGGGAGACTCCTATCTCGCCCCACTGGATGGTGTATCTAGAGCAGTTGGAAGAGGTGGGCATTGATGTAGTCGAGAGCGGCATTTGGTCAGTCGCCCTACGGGACTGCGAATACGACTACAGTGACCGCCGTGTGTGGGACTTTATCATCTCCCGCCTTGACAGACAGCAGAGGCTCCATGTATACATGCGGTGGTTGGAGGTGCCGCTGCAGTTCCACGATGAAATCTACCAGGAGGTGTGTGGATTCATCTCCCAGGAATTAAATAATCCAGAGCACCACTTGAAGATGGCCAGCAAGAAGTACAACAGCACCAAGCGGCAGTTGCGGTACTTCGAGTCATACGAGCTTCCGTTGAAAAGAGATCCCCACGACCCTGCCACATGGATGAAATACATGGATACCGTCAACCGCTACTGTGAAGACAAAGAAGCACGCGTTCGTTGCATATTCCACAGGGCCACTTCCGTGTGTCAAGTTATCAGCGTGTGGTTGAAGTACATCTACATCTTGTACTATCTGGATAGCGTGGATACCGTAGAGGTGAGTCGGGAGTTTGTTCGGAGATTTCCCACCAGGAATGCCAGCTTTGCTGAGCATCTCAGATGCCTCGATGCCACCAGCCGGCACATCACTCTATTCTTGGAGCTCAAGGACAGACACTCCAAAACAGAGGTTGAAGACGACTACTCGGAGTGGAAGACATTTGCTATGGCCCTTCTCGCCTATGAACACAGGGTGGTACTGACGGGGAATACGGACATGGTGGAGCATCTCTACCGTGATATCCACTCGGCGGTGGAACACGCTTTGAAGTTCAACGATATCTTTCACTCGGTAGAGAAGCTTGCGGTGTCAATCTATGAGAGCGTAGAGGACGTGGACCTGGCTCGCGAGGTCACCCGCCAGCTAAAGCTTAGCTACCCACACCAGGTAGACGTGTGGACATACGCCATCAACTTCGAAACCCGCCACGGTGCAGGATACAAGGAGATCACATCCATTTACGAGGACGCCGCGAGCCACCTCAACGATATGGACTGGCCCGAGAAGCTCCTATCCGAGTGGCTAGCGTACGAGGAAGTCCTGGGCACCTTCGCATCAACCCGCAAGTTTGTCGTGAGAGCAGATGCTCTCTTGAGAGATATCCTGCAGCAACTCGATAAGAAAAGAGTCGACCTGGACACCGAGCTGGGACTGGAGCCGGAGCAGCCGTCTAAGAAGATAAGGGTGGACGAAGTGGCCCAGCACTCTGAGCCTTTGCGCAGCCGAGAGAAGCTCACTGTCAAGGTAACAAAGTTGCCGCTGGATACAACGGAATGCCAGGTCAGAGAGCTTTTCGGCGACTGCGGCGCCATCAGGGAAGTCATTCTTTTCAGAGAAGGCGACGGCGTCAGTTGCACGGTAGAGTTCTCGTCCGAGCAGGATGTTCTCTCAGCCCTCACAAAGAATCTAAAGGTGGTGGACACCTCCCGCATCGAGGTAATGAGATTTTTCGAGGCCACTGTGTTTGTGGCGAATTACCCTCCCAGCTTTCTTCACGACGACATCAAGGCTCTTTTCTCACAAGCAGGCACCGTCATCAGCATCCGTCTCCCGTCCCAAAACAAAAGCCGCGACAGACGGTTCTGCTACATCGAGTTCTCCTCTCCCAACGAGGCATCCACTGCATGCCAACTCTTGAATAAACAGGAGGTTGGGGACCCAACATCGGGTAAAAAGTATCCGCTCAAGGTACAGATCTCCGACCCCTCCATCAATCGCAAGCTCACCGAGCTCTACGTGCAGAATCTCAACTTCCACACTGTGGACGAGCAGAAGCTCCGGGGCCTATTCTCTGCATACGGTGACATATCCCAGATCCGCCTCCCGGTCAAGGACCACAATGCTCGCAAGGGCCACTTAAACGGGGGATTTGCCTTTGTGGTGTTCCTGTCAGAGGTAGGGGCCCAAAATGCGCTCCGCCTAGATAACACCACGTTCGAGGGTCGTGTCATCAAGGTGATGAAATCAAAGTCGAAGGACACCGAAACTTCTGCCTTTGACAACTCCCGGTCGGTGGTTCTCCTTGATGTTAGTCCGTCCCTCACCAAGCCCCAGCTAGAGAGGTTCATAGGCGACAACGTCAAGGGCCACGTGTCCCGCATTGAGCTCGTACCCCGGAAGAGGGCTGCCATTGTCGAGTTTGAGTCAGAGTCGGCATCTGGCGAGGCTTCAATGGCTTTGGCAGCCAAAAACTTGGAAGGCTCTACCGTCAAGATTGGCACCCTTAGCGATCTCCACGCCAGCCAGCCTCCAGTAAAGTCCACATCCGCAGGAACATTGCAGCCGCCCCGTTCCCGGCTCCTATTACCACCCCCAGTCGTTCGTAGACGGAAATAGCTTAGATTAATTCAAAATGGTGGTCACACGAGGCAACCTTTTCACAACCATAAAGACAAAAAAAGACATTCCTGCACACAGCTCGTGAGTCAAAAAAATTGAAGAAAATTTATTTCACCACCACCATGAGTGCTACCATTAAACTCGAGAAGACCGACCGTCGGGACACTCTCGTTGAAATCGAGAAGAAGTACCAGAAGGTTTGGCAAGACGAAAAGCTTTTCAGCGTTGATGCTCCCACCTTCGAAGAGGACCCCACCGAAGATGTCGAAGAATTGAGACAAAAGCACCCCAAGTATTTCTCCATGATGGCATACCCATACATGAACGGTGTCCTTCACGCAGGTCATGCTTTCACTTTGTCCAAGGTGGACTTTGCTACCGGTTACGAAAGAATGCAAGGTAAGAGAGCTCTTTTTCCCTTGGGTTTTCACTGCACTGGTATGCCCATCAAGGCTGCAGCCGATAAGATCAAGAGAGAGGTTGAAGAGTTTGGTGCTGATTTCTCCAAGGTCCCTGCTGAAGACGAGGAAGATGGATCTGCATCTGCACCAACCGAGAAGGCCAAGTCTGAGGACATCACCAAGTTCAGAGCCAAGAAGAGTAAGGCTGTCGCTAAGCAAGGTAGAGGTAAGTACCAGCACGAAATCATGCTACAATTGGGAATTCCCAAGGAGGAAGTGGCCAAGTTTGCTGACTCCAGCTACTGGCTTCACTATTTTCCTCAACTCACCCAAAAACATGTTACTGCATTCGGAGGACGTGTTGACTGGAGAAGATCGTTCATCACCACCGACGAGAACCCTTACTATGATGCGTTCATCCGTTGGCAAATGACCCGTTTGAGAGACGTTGGTAAGATCAAGTTTGGCGAAAGATACACCATCTACTCTGAGAAGGACGGTCAAGCTTGTTTGGACCACGACAGACAGTCTGGAGAAGGTGTCAACCCCCAAGAATACACTGGTATCAAGATCAGAGTCACCGAGTTTGCCGACGAAGCTGTGAAACTTTTCCAGGCCGAGAATTTCGACTTCTCCGGAAAGAAAATCTATCTTGTTGCTGCCACGTTGAGACCGGAGACCATGTATGGACAAACATGTTGTTTCGTGAGTCCCAAGATCGACTATGGAATTTTTGATGCTGGCAATGGTGAGCACTTTATTACCACTGAGCGTGCTTTCAAGAACATGTGCTACCAAAAACTCACTCCAAAGAGAGGTTACTACAAGGCTGAGATCACCGTCAATGGTGGAGCCCTTGTTGGATCCAAAATCTCTGCTCCTCTTGCTGTCAACAAGAACTTGCGTGTTCTTCCTATGGAAACCGTGTTGGCAAACAAGGGTACCGGAGTTGTTACTTGTGTTCCATCTGACTCTCCTGATGATTTTGTCACTACTCGTGATCTTGCCAACAAGCCTGAGTATTACAAGATTGAAAAGGAATGGGTTCAAACCGACATCATCCCCATCATCAAGACCGAGAAGTTCGGTGATAAGTGTGCTGAACACCTTGTCACATCCATGAAGATTCAATCTCCTAAAGATTCCGTCCAACTTGCTGCCGCCAAGGAACAAGCTTATAAGGAAGGTTACTACAACGGTACCATGGTCATCGGTAAGTACACCGGAGAAAAAGTGGAGGCCGCCAAGCCCAAGGTGAAGGCTGATCTCATTGCCTCCGGTGAAGCTTTCGTATACAATGAACCTGAAGGAGTCGTTATTTCCAGATCTGGTGACGAGTGTATCGTTTCTCTTGAGGACCAGTGGTACATTGATTACGGTGAAGATGAATGGAAGTCGCAAGCGCTTGATTGTCTTGCCAACATGCGTTTGTACTCCAAGGAGGCCAGAAATGGATTTGAAGGTGTCTTAGACTGGTTGAAGAACTGGGCTGTCACCCGTAATTTCGGTCTTGGTACTCATTTGCCATGGGACGAAAAGTACCTTGTGGAATCTTTGTCTGATTCCACCATCTACATGGCTTACTATACCATTTGTCGCTTCTTGCACTCAGACTACTACGGTAAGGTGGGCGGTAAGTTTGACATCAAGCCTGAGCAGATGACTTACGAGGTGTTTGACTTCATTTTCTCGAACAGAGACTCTATTGAGACCAACATTCCTCTCGAGCAACTTAAGGCCATGAGAAGAGAATTCGAATACTTCTACCCTGTTGACTGTCGTATCTCTGGTAAGGATCTTATTCCAAACCACTTGACATTCTTCATCTACACCCACGTTGCTCTCTTCCCCAGAAAGTTCTGGCCAAAAGGAGTGCGTGCTAACGGCCACTTGCTCCTCAACAACGCCAAGATGTCCAAGTCCACTGGTAACTTCTTGACCCTCGAGCAACTCGTGGAGAAGTTTGGAGCCGACGCTACCAGAATTGCCTTTGCCGACGCTGGAGACTCCATTGAGGATGCTAATTTCGATGAGTCTAATGCTAACGCAGCCATTCTTCGTCTTACCACTTTGAAGGAATGGTGTGAGGAGCAGGTTAAGAGTGCCGATCAACTCCGTACCGGTGAAATGAACACTTTCTTTGACGTTGCATTCGAAAACGAAATGAACTCATTAATCGAGGAAGCCGAGGCTCAGTACGAAGCCACAAACTACAAGGCCGCTTTGAAGAGTGGGTTGTTTGACTTCCAGGCTGCTAGAGATTACTACAGAGACTCGGTGGGTGCTGCCAACATGCATAAGGATCTTGTTTTGAGGTACATTGAAGTTCAAACACTCCTTCTTCAACCATTTGCTCCTCACTTTGCTGAATACATTTGGCGCGATCTCTTGGGTAACAAGGGCTCTGCACAAGACGCTTCGTTCCCCAAGGTCTCCAAGGCTGTGTCCAAGGAGTACTTGGATGCCGTTGAGTACGTTCGTGATTTGGCTAGAGCCATTCGTGAATCTGAGGGTAATGTGCTCAAGTCCAAAAAGGGTAAGAAGGACGTCGATGGCTCCAAGCCTACCAAGCTTACTCTCTTTGTCGCCACTTCTTTCCCTGAGTGGCAAGACAACTACATTGAGCTTGTTAGAGAATTATTTGACAGCCACTCTCTCAATGATAACAAGATCATCAAGGAGCGTGTTGGTAAGGACATGAAGAGAGCCATGCCATTTATTTCTCTTCTCAAGTCCAGACTCAGCTCTGAAAGTCCTGAAGTTGTTTTTAACAGAAAGCTTACCTTTGACGAAGTCTCCGTCGTTAAGCTGGTGTTGAGTAACCTCGCCAAGTCCGCCACCACTTTGGAGTTTGCTGAGGTTGAGGTGATCTCTTTTGTCAACGGACAATCCGTTGGTAAGAACATCGTTACCGGCGAGGACGTGGAAATCACTGCCAAGGGAAGAGTAATCGATAACGCTGTCCCAGGTGAACCAGGTATTCTCATTCAAAATATCTAGCTGAATTAATAGACAAATAACGAGTTATATGGAGTGTGTTCGTGTAGCTGGTTGCACTTGGCCCACGGGCTTTGCTTCTGCGATCAAGACGGACTTAATGGAAACCCACCATGACAACCTGCTTCCATCGCCGGATAGATGCCCTTGGTACCAAGCTCATGCAGCTAGCTAGGAATATGGAACCCCGCTTAGTGAGCAACTGTACCGCTCTGTTGGGATCGCACCGCGTCGACCTCTCAACCAGCCCATTGCGTGAAACAATGGGCCCAGAGGAACTTCAAGTTGCACCCTCACGGGGCAGCCTGGCACCACATGCTCGTCTAATGGTCTCATCCCAAACAAAGAGAGTGCTGCTCCCCCCCTCCCCCCCTTCTCCATTCCAGGTCCATATCTCCCAACAGATTGCCTTTTTGGCATACGAAATCCCCCAGTTGCATAATCAACCCCAGAACAGACAGCCAGGTGCTTGGTCTTGTTAGGAATTTGACCTCTCGCGGTTTTGGTTTGGTTGGTATATTCAGATGGGCTCCAGGTTGTCCGCGGTCACAAATCCGCCTATCTCCCCCTTCAATTTTTTTTCTCTCCTTGGTAGTGCTCAAATTTATATTGTTTGGACAATTATCATTTTACTCGCTCCAGAATTTACCTACCTGAAATAAACAAAACCCTTCACATCCATCATCTTTGAAACATCTCATTTACTGTTCTTAACTTCACCAACCAGTTGCCATGAGTAATCTACCCCCCATTTTTCCCCTCTTGGGATCTAGTGGTGGATATGACTGTCGCCTCACCAACCCCAACGGAAAGCTCTCTGATAGTTGGCTCCATAAGGAGTACCAAAAACTTACGCTTATACTGCCCGACCAAAGCCACCAGCGGGAGAGTCGAAAGCGGAAAGAGAAGGACGAAGATTCAGATCGGGAGAGTGACACCGATGAAATGTCCATCAGCGACACCGATTGCAATAGCCAGGTTAGCTCCAGTGGGTTGATCTCGCTGGTTCGGGAAAATGGCATCGTTCACCCCCCCAAGCGCCGATTAACGGTGTTATCTCCTGCTGCTACTTCAGGTGCTGCCTCCTCTGTCTCCAGTCTCTCCTCTACTCAAGCCATCGTGTTATCAGAACTACGGGGCTCAGGCGCAGCTCCTCGTACTCCCCACGATGGTGAGTCCCCCACCGCCAATATTCCAATCTCCGACATCGAAGAAGAACAAACCCAACAGCTTCCTCTTCCCTCCCCCAGTGCATCTCCCGTTCAAGGATCCAAACCCCTGTTTGACCCGATCGAAAACGAACTCAACAAGGTTCCGGCCACCCAGATAGAGTTGGTGGATATGATTGTCAATTTATCCGGTTATCTCAGTGACCCCAACAAAAACCATCTTGTGTTCCAGCTTCTCCAAAACGTGGATCGCACATCTCTTAGTTCATTGAATGGATTAATTCACAATAGCTTAAAGAGGGATCTCGTTTCCAACTTGCCGTTGGAAATTACTCGCAAGATTCTTTCCCATCTTGACTATAAGTCGTTGTTAGCAGTGTCTCTTGTTTGCCAGAACTGGAACCGCATCCTTGATAACGAGACTCTTTGGATCACGTTGTTACGTCGTGACAAGTTGCTCCACAATGAGAAAGAGCTCGAAGAGGAACTAGCAAACGCTCCAAAATTAATACGTGAATGGCTGGCCGATCCCTTTAATCGCTTCATCAAGCACCTAAACGTTGCTCAAATTCTCTACAAGAAACGGTTTATAATATTGCGTCGATGGATGACTCCTTGGTACCAACCTAAGCGAATTGCCGTTCCTGGTCAAGGCAGTAATGTTGTCACCTGTCTCCAGCACGATGATGAGAAAATCATCACCGGTATTGATGATAAGCTCATCAACATCTATAGCACGAAATCTGGGGAGCTCTTGAAGGTTCTCCGTGGTCATGAAGGCGGCGTGTGGGCCCTCAAGTATACCGGTAATACCCTAGTGAGTGGTTCGACTGACCGCAGTGTCCGCGTTTGGAACATCAAGACCGGCCGGTGTACCCATGTCTTTCGAGGCCACACTTCCACCGTCAGATGCCTTGACATTCTTCATCCTGTTGTCGTTGGTAAGAATGATAAAGGTGAAGACATCATGTTCCCGCAACAGCCCTTATTGGTAACAGGCTCCAGAGATCACAATTTGCATGTTTGGAAACTTCCCTTGGATAATGAAAAAGACGAACTCAACTACAAAGACCAGCAAACTTTTGACAGTGCAGAAACAACCAATCCATATCTCGTCATGGTGTTGTCTGGTCACACTCAGTCTGTGAGATCCGTCACCGGGTATGGCAACTTGATTGTGTCTGGCTCTTATGACACCACCGTTCGTGTTTGGGATTTACTTGATAATGGAAGATGCAAGTTCCGCCTCGAGGGCCACAGTGATCGTATCTATTCAACTGCTATGAACTTCCATACCAAGAGATGTTACTCTGGCTCCATGGATTCCTCCATCAATGTTTGGGATATCGAAAAGGGAGAACTCCTCTACTCGTTGGAAGGCCACACCTCGTTAGTGGGTCTATTAGAGCTCACTGACAACTACCTTGTGTCGGCAGCTGCAGATTCGACTCTTCGTGTTTGGGATCCCATGTCTCCTGAGAACTACAGCAAACTTCGTGGTCACAGTTCGGCAATCACATGTTTCCAACATGATGCACTCCGTGTTGTCAGTGGAAGTGAACGCATGCTCAAGCTTTGGAACATTCAAAATGGTCGCTTTGTCCGTGATTTATTGACGGACATTTCTGGAAGTGTTTGGCAGGTAAGGTTAGACTGCAATCGGTGTATTGCAGCAGTACAAAGGACTGTATCCGACAGCGAGGATGCTATCAATGATGCAGCAGAGACCTTCATCGAAATACTTGATTTTTCCTCCCCTCCATCTCGGGAAAAGGATGCCAAGAGGGATGTCATTGAGGTTTTGCCATTACTGAACTAGCTTGTACATGGCTGGTTTTCACAAAACGTAGACACCGTGTCTAGAACTACATTTATGATTTAGCTAAAAAATGTCATCCAGTTTCTTGTTCATTGATTCGTTAGTCATTACGGAGCTATGTGGCTTCTTCGAGAAATGTCTTTCTTAGCTTGTTTAGTCTTTCCAAGCCTTCGTTGAAATCGAAGCTGACCTTTCTTTTAGACAGCACGCTTTCCACGTCTAGTCCGTTATCGTAGGAAAATGCTCCGTGGCTACCGATAAACGGTTCGCCAGATACAATCATGTTGACGAAGTATGAGTCAAATGACTCGTTGCCAAGATCACGAGCGTTGCAGCACCAGGGCTTGTGTTCAAGTACGAGGTCAAACACCTCGTCATCGTCATCCTCTTCTTCCCCAGTGATATGAGCCCCGCCTACATTAACAGGCGGGAATTTACACGGAGTGAGGATCTTCAGCGAGCTAATATCAAGGTTGGTACTAGGAGACACCCCGAAAATATCGTGCTTTTCCACCGGCTGGTGGGCAGAGGTGTTGAGAAAGACTCGTTTGTTACACTTGGTGCATATGAGAAGGAGCACCAATTTGTTGGAAAATGACTGGATGTGAAGGTCCCACCCGTACATGGCCAATTGGTAAAACCATTTGGGAGTGAATTCTAACATGGATGCAAAGTTCTCCTTGTTGTCGCTAAAATAACGGTTAAGGATCCATAAATTGGACACCCGGATTAATTCTGGTATACAGCAAGGCACTCTGCCATTGATCCGGATGACGTCTTCGATATTTGCTTTTTCCATCATCACCTGGCTGTTGTCAAGTAGATGAATGAGATTTTTGAGATAGTCGTTAATTAAAATTTCATTGGTGCTCTTGATATGGGGACGGAGATAGTAGATGGCCTCAGTGGGGGTTTCAAAGTTTACCCATGGGCAATCAGCACGATGCGCCAGTCTCTGGATTTGGTCCTGGTACTGGTGCCTAAGCGAAGCGTTAAGTTCGTAGTAGTCTTCGAGGTCAAATCCAAACGGTGAACTCTCAAAACTATTGAATCGAAGGATGAGCTGCTCCGAACACAGCGTACACATGAGGTGGTTCTTGGCATTATTGTTGGCGCTTATGCTGACACATTTCCACCCGTTTCTGGCACACTTGAGTTCCGTCAAGTCGTCGTCGTCGTGAGAATAAGGAATACACCAGTTGAGGGCAGTGAACGAAGCGAGCCTATCGAGGAGAAGGTCTCGATTGTAAGGGTCAAACACCGACATGTGGGAGTGAATCCTATCGATATTATGGCGCTTGGCACGGTGGTATTCAAAGTGATGCTTAGCCTTTATTCTTCGAAAGTACTGCACCGAGGGATGGGAACGATACTTTTCGGTATTGACCACCTTGGTGTTGCTTGGGGATTCCTCGTATAGACTTAAGCACGTCTTGAGAAGACGAGGGGTTCCTGACGTAATGTCCTTGAAATCCATATCCACAGTTTGGCACGTGAACTATGGTCAAGAAAAAAAGTACAGTAGCGGGCTCGCAGGTGGTGTACGGGTGGTGATTGCGAGCATCTGGACGATCTTCTCAACCACCCAACATCATGTCCCGAAGACCGGTTCTTGAAGAAGTCAACGATGATGACATCGACAACATGGACTTGGATATCGCACAATTTGATCCTACCCTTAGGACACCTGTTGCACCAGCGCGGCTGGAGCCTACCGTGATTAGATCACAAGACCGGGAGCCACCGCTTTTTCCAAATATTCCCTTGGCAAGAATGGCCGAAGAACCAGAAGACCCAGAAGATGACGAGGCCATCCTTGATCGCTCTAAGTTCACGGATGCTGACCGGGAGCACATCAGAAAGTGTCAAATTCTTTATCCCTGTTACTTCGACATCAATAGATCTCACAAGGAAGGAAGACGAGTGTCGGTGGACAACGCAGTGGAAAATCCGCTAGTATACCAGATTCTGGATGCTTGTCGATTCTTGGGGGTTCCTGTGATTCTTGAGCTTGATAAGACCCATCCACAAGACTTTGGAAATCCAGGACGGGCTCGTGTACTCATAAAGGAAGACGGTAAGGTGCACGATGAAAGATTCGAGACTAAGCAGGGCCTTCTTAATGCCGTGGGAAGATATATCAAGTTGCATCCCGCTACCCTTGACTCCATTGGTCCCAAGGCAGGAGTGCCCTATCCCGCTGAGTATAAAACCGGCTTCACTCCTGAGCATATACCCAAGGTAAAGGGGTTCAAGATGAACACCATTGTTCCTGTGCATTCCCTGTACACTTTAAAGCATCCCATGACCAAGGCCATCTATGACCAGAAGCCACCAGAACAAGTTGAGGCTGTTGCACCCAAAGCCAAGCAGCCCAAAAAGAAAATCATGAGAGTAAGAGGATAAGGGGTGACTCAAAGACGCAGACGTTTCGCCCAACAGAGTCTGGGAAACAACTCTGCAACGATACTGTGACAGCATGAGGAGCATGCTATATAATAACAAAACTCAGACAATGCTAGCATCATCGTAGTCACATCCGTGAAGCTCGGTCCAACAGCCAGGTGTTCTGGTCCAAATCAAGACGATCAGTCGGTATCAGCCAGCTAAGAGCATCCCGTCACTAGGTGTCTGACTTGGTGGGGTGTTGATGGCGACGTCGCCGTATTTTGAATTCGGAAACACTGTTCAATTTCAATCACTCCACCGCCAATTCGCCTTGGTGGCAACCTTTTGGGCCTTCCCATAAGCTTACCCCTTGGGACGGTACTGTGTTTGACTTTTGAAATGGCGGAAAGTGGATCATACAAGTGTTGCCTTCGGCGCTTACCACTGTGTCTGCAAAAAGCGAAAGGTCTCCCTTGTTTCATATTTGAGCAACTCCACCTGCTGAAACAGCCACTTGCATGAAAACAAGATGTTTCGTCGCTCACGTAGCCAGCTACACGCATACCAGAAAGTAGAGAAAAGAATAGTTCACGTATTACAATCTAAAAATTAAGCCTTTGGTGTGTACCTCTTTCTGTACTCATTCATCGACTCAAGTTCATCGGCAGAGATTTTCTCCCCCAAGTGTACAATAATATCGTTCAAGGTAACAATGGAGATGACCGGTATGCCATACTTCTTGGCAATTCCCTGGTTAGCAGACAAATCGGAGTCGGCGGTGGTTTCTTGTCTATCTAAAGCAAGAATAGCGCCCACAACCTCACCCTTGGCGTCATTAATGATTCCAAACGCTTCGTTGATGGCAGTACCGGCCGTCATAACATCGTCAATAATCAACACCTTCTTTCCGGTGAGCTCACAGCCAACAATGTTACCACCTTCGCCGTGATCCTTCTTTTCCTTTCTGTTGAAAGCGTATCCCTTATCAGCATACTCGGGGTCAAGCTCAGCTAGCTTGGCAGCAGTAATGGCCACCAAAGGAATCCCCTTGTAGGCAGGACCAAAGAGAATGTCGAAGTCGATTCCAGACCGAATAATAGCATTGGCGTATGAGGTGGCTAAGGTGGAAAGGAGTTTACCAGAGTTGAAGAATCCAAGGTTGAAGAAGTAAGGAGACTGACGCCCGGATTTGAGGGTGAACAGGCCAAACTTCAAGGCGTTGGACTCAAGAGCAAGATCCAAAAAGTCGATCTGGTATTCTTCCATTTCTACAAGGAAGGAAAGAGAGGAAAGAGAAGAAGGGAAGAAAGAGAGAAGGAGGGAAAAAAATTTTGAGGGAAGAGATGAAAATTGCACCTTTGTCTAAAAAATATCGATCGTGCGAAATGTTGAAAACCCACATTCAAACTCCATGTCCAGAAAGGAGGCCGTTGAGGTCGTTGAACATCTCGAAGATGACTGGCGTCGAGATTTGGCTATTCATATATATCTGACATTCTTACTACACCAAGTGGATGGCGTGTTTCCCAAGAAGAAGTGGGCGGCGTGGCCCCTACCCAAGCTGGAGGTTCCAGACCCTCGTTTTACAACAATGTATGCTGATACCGTGGTCGGCAACTCATATCAAGATAAGCAGGTAGTCCAGGATGGTGCTCATGATGATCTAATCAAGATCATGCCTGCATGGGTGCAGTCGCCTCGGGTCAGTGTGGATGTTGAAGATAGTCAAAATAGCCAGACGCGTGATGCGAGTGACGAACCAGATGATTTCACCACACAGCAAGAGAATGAGCTGGGCGAGGAGGAAAAACTGAAACCCGAAGATCTCGGCGATGATATACCTCCGCATCCATGGGTAGATCCTTCGCTCACGCCAGAGAACATCAGCAGCTATCGTATTGGGTTAGTGTCAACTATGGAGCTGGTCTCCAATGCACAGGCGCTACTCTTGAACGAAATTCAAGCGACAATCGAACGCAAGATCCACAACAAGTATAAACAGAGCACCAAAACGCCGGGTCTCATGCTTAGCCCCTGTATCCAAACGCCTGTCACGTTGGAAATGAGCAAGAAAATCGCCAACAGGGTTAGCAAGTTTGTGGACGTCATACTCAAGTTTGACCAAAGAAGATCAGCACCGGGGCTAGCCAAAAAGGAACGGGTGAAGCTATATGACTGGCAAGATATGTTGTTGGCCAACGTAGAAACAGACATTGATCGTGGCAAGGTGGTCGATTCCGTGGGCCACAAACGCATCTACAAAAAGTGTGAAAGGCTCTTCGTGGACAGCAAGTATCGCTATGAATGGGAGGATTCGTCGGCGCCTTTCGATCACCACCAGTTTCTCCAGGAAACCGAGGACTCTATCAAATCCGCCATTTTCAAGAACCACAAGGAAAAGACGCTTCGACGAATCCGCGAGTTCGAAGAAATCCGTGAGTTCAAGCGTACGGTTTTCATGAAACAGTTACATGTGCAAGAAAGACTCGGCCAGCTTTCGTATGATGCACAAGCATGCGGCGGCAAACGAAGTAACGAGTATCTTGACGAGGAAGAGTTGGAAAAGCTTCCCAAAAAGTGGAGACCAAAGGGTGACAAGCAAATCTATATTGCTCAGAATGACACTCTCAAGGGCCCGCGTACGTCCGCAATTAACAACGGGTCCATAGCATTAACCAAGGAGGATTGCATGGCCAACTTATAGAATTACAAAAATTGTGAGAAAATCAATTTATTTATCAAATTAGCTCATAACAACAGAACCACAGGGCATAGTACGAGGAAGAATTAAACTATGCCTGCCTAAGCTCTTTTTTCATAAGTGGATATAATCTCGGTACCAAAAATAACATCCCAGAACCGAGAACTAACTCCGAAACCCATCTCGTAGTTCTTGTAATGGTGTTCAAGATGATATGTTTTGAGTTCTTGTAACCACTGGGGCAACTGGGAGTGGTGTAAAAGATAATGAATGACATCGTAACAGATGTAGCCCAAGATTCCTCCTGAAAAACCCGAACATGCCATGTAGAAGGGCAAAAGGCCAAACACGAGTTTGTAAAATGGATACAGGAGAATCAAGAACAAGGTTGGAGGCATCACCAACCGTTTCTTGTCCATGGGCAAATAGTGGTGTACCCCGTGCAAAGTGAAGTGAAGGGTAAGGAAAATGGGATGATCGGGTAAGTAATGATCCAAGTGGAACAAGAACCGATGTAAGACGTACTCAATGAGAGTCCAAATGAACAACCCAAGGATGAAAAAACTCAAGGCAATAATCTTGCTTTGGTTGACAAAACCAACATAGAACACATAGGCAGTGGGAGGGATCCACACCGTGGGCACCACCCACCATGAAGTAAGCGAGAGCGGCTCCAAGAAATTTCCAAACAACGGAGCGGACCCCTTACCATAATGACGAGGACGGTGCACTTGATCCAAATAGAAGTCCTTGGAAAAATCGGAAAAGAGAACCTGGGGAATGAGGGCTCTGTTTAAGTCGAGGAACTTATGCTTCTTGATATCCCTGGAGAAATCAGTTTGAATGGATAACATTTCCATAGCCGGTAACTGGTCTTTGAACTCAGCGAGATCAAACTCGTCATCGTTCTCCAACTTGACCTCCACAGGAGTTCTGTTCCGGTTGTTCAAGAGCTCCTCCTCTTCTTTGGGAGTGGCCAAATAACCGATCAACATCTCGTCATCAAGCATTTCATAGGCGCTTTCTGAATGCTCATGGGAAATGGTATCGGCCATGATCTGGGTGATGTCCTTACCGGCATAGGGCATGATGATGTCCCCTCCAGATGGATGCTCATCAAGGAACTCAGTGACATTGTAGATTTTGCGCCCATAGAGCGTGACCCAACAGTCGTTTTTGGTGTTGTGTTTGGTCACCTCCGCGGCAGCAACAAGTGGGAGATTCCTTGACATGGCAGAAAAGGTTGGATGAGTATGAAAAGATGTGATTTCAGTAAAGAAATAGGGGTTCAGGTTTTAACTCAAAAAGAAGTAAGTATTGAGAAATGGAAAAAGAAAGTGGAATTTCTGATTAGGAGGTAAAAAAATAGCGTGTTTTGTTTTGGCCTGCGCATCGTATAACTATTAGGCCCCAATTCATCATTGGACAAGGACGGTGATTTTCTGGGGCAAGTAACCCGGAAATTTCCACCGACTGGCTTGGAACTGTACCGAGAGCCAAATGGGGTCACCAAATGAGCCCATATCCCATTCCGGGAAACATGGTGGTGGGAAAATGCGTACCGTTGACGTGGCAGAGTACAAGGTGAGCCAATACTCATCCGAACTTGGCCCGAGCAACGATTGATTTTGGCCCGGTCGGTTCCGCATTGTGGCAGGATTCGGCTTCATCGGCGCACCCCAGCCTCAGCATTGGCCCATCAGTGCGTCATTGCCTCGGCCGGCGACTGCGCCCACTGGTCAGGTGATTACACCTGTCCCCATATGGATTGGCTGACTTGACGGTGGCTGATGGTGTATTGGCGGGGACAGGAAGTAAGATGCTGGAAAGGGACAGCTGGATGTGGCTGACGTGTTGGGTAAGTAAAGCTACGGTGCAGAGGTTGAAAGTATAGTAAATACCCTCAATGTGGATTCGTATGTAAGATGTATTTGTTTTATTATGCTCCAGAGTTCATTCCGACGTAACATCAAGGTCTATGATTAGTGAAGTTGCGGCAGAATTGGTATGCTCGAGTTCCTCGCGAATCTCGGTTAAATCGTCTTTGGAACGGTCGGCCTCGTCTTCGGTTTCATCTTGTTCTCCGTTCATCTGCTCCAAGTGGAGGGTGTGGTCCACGAGGTTAAGATATGCATACATGAAGTTGGAAAGAAGCACTTGCTCTCGAAGCGAGCGTTTAGGATTGGCGAGCTTGAGATGTGACAACCGGTAAATGGCTCGTTCAACGTGCACCGGGAACCGATAGTCCAACATCACAAGTGTTGACTGAGACGGAGGAGGAAGAGGGAAGCCAAATGCTGAATCGGTAAACACGATAGGCTGGTTGGCCTTGGAGGTTCGCCGGATCGACTTTTTGAGCTTCTCTTGAACTTCGAGCGTAGACGGAGCCGGGCGCTTGTCCTTGTCGGTCTGGAGAAGTTCCAAATCGCCATCCTCGGACTTTTCACGCTTCTCTTCCTCCTGCTGTTGTTGTTGTTGAAGCTTCTTCTTCTTTTTCTTTCTCTCCTTGCGCTCCCGTTTTTCAGCCCTGCGCTCTTCTTCAAGCTTCTCTTGCTCTTGTCGTTCAAGCTCCTTGCGTTCTCGCTCTAGCGATCTCTTCAGGCGCTTCTTCTCTCTAGACTCCTCCGTGCCAAGATCACTTTCCTCGTGCTGCTCGCCAGTTGGGTCGGCCGTCGCATCGTCCAAGTCAACGTCTTCTGAAATCTCGGCCGACTGAATGGAGTTCATCGACGTGGACTTGATCATCTTCTCCTTCTCCAACTCCCGGTCTGCTTTCTTACTTCTCTTTTTGAAGATTCCCCCACTCTTCTTTCGGGTGCTACCCGATTTGGTACTATCGTTATCCGATTCGTAGTCCACAGTGCCGCCAGATTCAAGGCTGTCACGAGGGGTTTCTAAATCCATCATATCTGGCCGTGGGGATGCTACCGGGATGCTATTGGACCGCTTCTTCTTGAAGAATTTCCTGATGACATTCTCTTTACCAGCCTCTCGTTTATCGCGAGCAATCTGTGATTCCGGTTCATATACATCGACGGGGGTGGGTTTGCGAATCTCGGGACTTGACACTGACCGCAGTGGACTGTTTGCTACTGCTCCATTGCCATTATCAATGGACGCAAGGCTCTCCTTTTCCTTGGACCAGAGCCAAGACTTCTTTTTCTTGACTGTCTTCTTGGAAATGGTTGCCGGGGAATCGGGAGCAAACAGAGGGTCGAGAGGTGAGTACTCCGCGTCAGACTGGTATTCTAATGCTTCAAGCGACGTCTTGCCGTTAATCTCATCAATAGCCACGGGAAAGAGCTGATCGCGATCCGTTTGACTAAGCTGACTCTTGCTAATCTCATAATCTTGGTGGAAATCACCTTCAGCAGAGGTTCTCCCTTCGGGGATATATCTGATGGTTTGATCGCTACTCTCAGAAAAATTGCGGTGATTAGTAGGAGCCGCTTTCTCGGCAAATGGTTCTTCATTTCTCCATACGACAGCATCATTGTAGCGCTCGTTAGCCAAAGGTTCCTCGTCGAAGTTGTGTAAGTGTAACTCACCATTGAGCTGGGGTTCGTGATCAAACTCCTCTTTGGCGTGCTCCTCCCCTTGTGGTAGATCGATTGTGTGATGGATGGACTCGCTGGCTGTAGCTGGTTCTAGCTCTGGTTTCTCAACCTCCAGTACGGATGACTGGTGAGCCACATCTTCATTGTATGATGGATTCTCGTCATCGAGTTGCTGGTTGTAATCGATTTCTTGCTCTTTCATGAAACCCTCATAGTCATCGTGCAATGTTTCGGTATCTTCGTCGTCATGAGTTCTATTAATGGATGACTGAAACCTCTTTTCAAGTTGCGCCTGTAATTCCTTCTGTTTCTTCATCTGGGCCTCATCGCTGAGTTCCTGCTCCAATTCTTGCTCAAGTCCCAAGGAATCCTCATAGCTGATGTCTTGGTAAGTAGCTTCAAACGAAAAATCAGAATCATTTTCACTTCCGGGCGAATCAACAATGGAAGCCGGCTTCACTTCGTTGTATAGAATGGGTGACTTGGGGATCTCCAAAACCGGCTGCGTCTTCGTCTCAGACTTCGACAAGCTCTCCTTAAATTCATTGATTTCCGACCTGAGCAAATCTAAATTTTGATTGAGTTGCTTGGACTTGTCTTTTTTGCTGGTGGCGTAGTCTTTGTCGATGGAAGGGATTGACTGGTACTGAGGACTGATCTGGGTTTGAGGAGGGGAGCGATGTCTGGAAGAGGTATTACTATGGGAACGGAGTTGCGATTGTTGAGCAAGTGGCTGCTGTTGCTGATTAGGTACCGGTTGGTGGTGAACATGCTGCTGCTGCTGCTGCTGCTGCGAGAGAAGCTTTTGCTGCTTATGATAATGGCGTGAACGCTTTTCCAAAAAAATGGGTTGATCACCATAGTATCCATTGGTGGGTGAAAGTGCATTTTGCCCATTCATGGGAGGGGGTGATTTGGCAGTGGGCTTTAAGTGTCTCGATGATGGTCTTCTGGAGCCAGGGTGTGTTTGTTGATGAGCAGGCGGATAGGCGGATTCTTGGCTGACAGTCACTGGATATGGAGAGTTCTTCGCAACGTGAGAAGGCGTGTGGCCCTGCTGAGTTTGAGAAGGAGCGGGAGCCGACGGATTGCGGTAACTGAATAACATCTGAGAGCTCCGGGGATGAGGTTTCAGACCAGGAGATCTGACCTTGGAGCGGGAGTGCTGCTCCTTCTGCTGGGGAACCAAAGAATCGCCAGTGAGATTGTTGCGCAACTCAGCCAACTTTCCAGCCTTTGAAGTTTGAAGCTGGGAGCCAGAATGCTTTCGGTAGTCAAGGCGACGACTGCGCTTTAAAGAGAAATCATACAGACCAGGATTCTGTGGGTAAGGCTGGGAATTTGGTTGCGCCAGAGGGAGAATGTTGGCGTGAGGCTGAAGTTGTTGCTGGTGAGGGTGTTGGTGATGATGGTGGTGATGATGGTGTTGGATGGGCAGCTTTTGAGGAGGATGATTATTGGTGGGCAGCTTTAGTGGAGGCTGCGGTGGGTGGGGAGCGGGTACCGGTGGTGCATTGGAAGGTGAATGCTGAAGAGAGGGAGGACGATGGCGAGGGACTGGAGATGAATGAGACAGTGCAGAATGGGGAGATGATCTGGTGGGGCTGACGCGCATGTCCATATCAGTTTTGATGGGGGAGTCGTCTTCATATACGGTGTCCTGAAAAAGAGACTTCTCCTTCGTAGGGGAGGTCGAATGAGGAGGTGACGAGTTCAACTCATCAATGGCGTGTTTCTCAACATCAGTGAAACCCAAGGAATTGGTAGAGAGGGTTCTGGCAAGAGTGAGCGCGTCAGAGGAGTCCATTCCTGCTAAGCGAGACAACGTCTCAAGTTCATTGGTCAAGTCACGAAGGGAAGGATTACTAGAACGACGGTTGTCTAGGAGGGAAGCACGTTTTTCGGGAGATGGTGATTCTTTTTTGGGGGACTCTTCTTTCTCGATAATGGTGTCGGAATCGGTGATCTGGTACAATGACAGCCTCTTTGAAGAGGATTTGCGAGATAGTTGGTCCACTTGATGTTTTATATGCATTTTAAACTGCTCGGGATCCACTTCAGGATGAAGGTTGGCAGGCACCCAAAGTAAGCTGCTGGTATCTAGAGGTTCGTCTGCTTCGGCGTCAAAGAACTCATCGTTCGATTCGAGACTGTCTCTTGAGTTATTACCCGCCCGGTACAGACTTCTCAAGGAGCTCTTCCTACTTAGGGAACTATGGCGGGAAAGGGAACCTTGCCTGTGGAGAGATTGTTGACGAGACAAAGTAGACGTTCTTGATAAACCAGACTGGCGTTTACTTTGTGGGGATGAGGACACCGATGCACCTCCAGAAAGGCGCTTGTCGTCAATTGGTTGATTTTGCTGTTGGAATTGAAATTGATACTCGAGATCGTCGAGGGGTAGGTCGGGATCATAGTTCATCATGTTGCCAATGGAAAGCCGCTTCAAAGCGGCCACCATTTGCTTTTCCTGTTCAATTTCTTTGGCGGCACTTTCATAGATGCTTGATCTTTCGGCGGATGGTGAATCCGTACGACTGGAAGTAGAGTCCAGGCCGTCCTGGGAGCTGCTGGCGCCTGAAGATACAGACGACACATCGTCCCTGTCTAATGTCAACGGAGAGGTCTCCTCAATATGATGGGCCATGAGACATACAATGGAACGGGAAGGAAGAAATAAGGAATGATTTGGAAAGAAAGGAAAGCCAAAAAAAATAAAAAGACACAAGTTTGACTAATGAAAGTTTCTTCTATGCCAATGATTGATCTGATGAAAGATATTGGCTTTTTTTTTTCTGTGAATGCCTAGGATTACAAAAAAGACGAGTCCATGTAGGTAAACAATGCGAACTCGTTAACGTGATGCGACAATGCAAATGCGACGGGTCGACCACCACCCAAAGCAGAAAAATAGGAGAGCAGGAGGCAGGAGAATTTAATTTATAAAAGGTACAAGAAAAATGCCGAGCCTAATACGAGTAGGAGGTAGTATAGAGAAGGGTTGGGGATGTCCACCGTTATGTCGGGGAATCCCATCAAATTACAGTAGGCGTGGACAATGACGGCACACGCTAAGGAATCAAAGCGGAGAAAAATGTGGTTGGCGAGCATTCCGAAAATAGAGGTGTACGCGGTTTGGAAAGCGGTGTGGAGAGCGATGGCACTGGGAGGAATGTTTCTCTGGTGGAGCTCGTAGGCATGGTGAATGTGAGGAATTCCAAACAACAAGGGAGTGGCATAAAAGAGAAGCTGACGACTGGTGACAGGGTAAAGGACAGTTAGAACAATGGCGCGATAGATGATTTCTTCACTGATGGGAGCAAAGACATGGTCGCGAACTCCAGGAAGGGATAGAAAGGCATCGTGAAAGTCTTCGCCCCAGTTGTTAGGAGACGAGAAGTACGCGTAGATGGGACCCAGGTAGAGGATAGTCATGAGAGCCAATGAATGGGCGATGCTGAGTAGCCACCGAAGGAGCGATGGCTGGGGCCATAGTTTCATGTGGCGAAAGATGGCGTACAATGACGGATATGCGTGGAGACTAGACAATATGGCGGGAACCGCGATGAGGAGAATCACCGAGAGGATGGTTACTCTCTTCATGCGGTGGATGATGACGGAACGGTGGTCTCGAGGGAGCCCCGCGATGGAGGCGGGCTTGAGGAGCTGAAACGACGCCACGTACGACGCGGACACCGCCATGGCGAGGCCAACGGCGGCAGTCATGTGGTAGGAGCCGGCGGCAGCGGAGTCCATGGCTGGGGGCAATTGACGGCTGCTGGGGGGGCTGTCAAACGGCGGACTGGTGATGGGGTTGTCAAACGGAGGAGAGGACCCGCGAGAGGCCCGATCTAGCGGCTCCGGCCCAATCACGATGTGTTGCACGTGACTCTCTGCACGTGACGCCCCGCCAATTGAAGCCACTGCGAAGCTTCTGAGTCATTTCAAATCGCCCTGCGGCTTATCGAATCTGGAAATTACACAAAAACGCAAAATTTTTCACTATCTCAAATCTCCACTTAGTCCTGCTCCACCATGTATATTCAAAGCAGGTGGTTTTCGAGCACCCGACAATGTTTTCGGGGTCAGAACTTGACGGAGAAAATCGTCCAGAAGTACGCAGTCGATTTGGCGCCGGGAAAGGTGGTCTATAGTGGAGACTATGTCTCCATCAGACCTGCCCACTGTATGTCGCATGATAACTCATGGCCAGTTGCTACCAAGTTCATGGGACTTGGTGCCAAGAAGGTCAAGGACAACAGACAGATTGTGTGCACTTTGGACCACGACGTTCAGAACAAAACGGACAAGAACCTCGAGAAGTACCGCAACATCGAACAGTTTGCCAAACTGCAAGGCATTGATTTCTATCCTGCTGGAAGGGGTATCGGACATCAGATCATGATTGAGGAGGGTTATGCATTTCCACTAAACTTGACGGTGGCGTCAGACTCTCACTCCAACACCTATGGAGGTGTCGGGGCCTTGGGAACCCCCATTGTGCGTACCGATGCCGCCAGCATCTGGGCCACGGGCCAAACGTGGTGGCAGATTCCTCCAGTGGCCAAGGTGGAGCTCATTGGCCAGTTGCCAAAGGGTGTCACCGGTAAGGACATCATCGTGGCTCTTTGTGGGTTGTTCAACAATGACGAGGTGCTCAACCACGCCATTGAGTTTGTGGGAGAAGGTGTGGAGAAGTTATCCATTGACTATCGTTTGACCATTGCCAACATGACCACAGAATGGGGAGCTCTCTCCGGATTGTTCCCCGTTGACGACGAGTTGATAAATTTCTACAAGCAGCGGTTGGCTAAGTTGCCCCAGCCTCATCCCCGTGTAAACGAACAAACGGTGCAGAGTCTCGTTGACAACAAGGTGGCCTCCGACGCCGACGCCGTATACGCCAAGCACTTGACGGTGGATCTCTCGTCGTTGAGTCCCTACATCTCAGGCCCCAACTCGGTGAAAATCTCCAACTCGCTCTATGATTTGGCCAACCAGAACATCAAGATCAACAAGGCATACCTTGTTTCGTGTACCAACTCGCGTCTCAGTGACATTAAGGCTGCTGCCGATGTCATTAGAGGCCACAAGGTGGCGGAGGGAGTGGAATTTTACGTTGCTGCTGCATCTTCCAACGTCCAGAAGGACGCGGAGGCCTCTGGTGACTGGCAAACCATTCTTGATGCCGGTGCCAAGCCTCTTCCCGCTGGATGTGGGCCATGCATTGGATTGGGAACCGGATTGTTGAAGGACGGCGAAGTGGGTATTTCCGCCACCAACCGTAACTTCAAGGGTAGAATGGGTTCTAAGGACGCTCTTGCATACTTGGCGTCGCCCGAGGTGGTGGCAGCCTCCGCTGTGTTGGGACGTATTGGAGGACCCGAGGAACTTGACGGAGTGCCCGTTCCCGCCAACTCCGAAATCGTCAACACCTTGGAGATTCCCTCTGTGGACGGCGAAGCGGTTGCCGCCGATGCGGGAGGCTCTGTGGAGGTTCTCGAAGGATTTCCCAAGTCTATCGAGGGAGAGCTCATCTTGTGTGACGCTGATAACATCAACACCGATGGTATTTACCCCGGTAAGTACACCTACCAGGACGACATTCCCAAGGAAACCATGGCCAAGGTGTGTATGGAGAACTACGACTCTGAGTTCTACGAGAAGACCAAACCCGGCGACATCATCATCTCTGGTTACAACTTTGGTACCGGATCGTCTCGTGAGCAAGCCGCCACCGCAATTCTTGCCAGAGGCATGCGTTTGGTGGTGAGTGGATCCTTTGGTAACATCTTTTCTCGTAACTCTATAAACAATGCCCTCTTGACCTTGGAAATCCCTGCATTGATCAACAAATTAAGAGAACTATACAAGGACTCCAACGAACTTACCATCCGAACCGGGTGGTTCCTCAGATGGGACGTCACCAAGGCCCAAGTTACCGTCACCGACAAGAATGGAGATGTCATTCTTCAGCAGAAGGTGGGTGAGTTGGGTACCAACTTACAGGACATTATAGTCAAGGGGGGTCTCGAAGGATGGGTGAGATCCGAGCTCAAGCTGGAGGCCCAATAGGTACCTTTGTGCTCTATTATTTATTAGACATGGATTGTAGCCAATAGTCAATCTACATGCTCATAATTATCTTGACGGAACAGTTGAACAAGTGCCGATTTGGCAACATGAGAAGTATATCAGCCACCATGATAAGAATCGATTACCCATGTTGGAAAGGGTACAAGAAGTGCATCATCTCCCGTAGTGAAAAGGGTACAAAAATTGCTCAATCTGCCAACTCAAGAAGTGCATCAGCTAACATGATGAAAATCAATATCCCATGTTGGAAAGGAGAAGTGTATCAGCTACCATGATGAAAGTCAGTATCCCATATTGGAAAGGATACAGAAAGTGCATCAGCTATAAGGACGGATATCAATTTCCTATGTTGGAAATGTGCAAAAATGCATCATCTCCAATGTTGGAAAGGGCACAAAAGTTGCATCTACCACGTCGGAGAAGAAGTACATAACACCTTTGTCGCCATCAACAGACCCCGCTGACCATCCCCTCAACTTGTTCCATGTTTATGTTATTGTAATCGTCTATTTCCTATCTGAACTTCGTTAGTTACCATTATTATTTATCATCTCATTGATCTGCGCCAGCTCTTCTCCGCTCGTCGCCATGAAACGCTTCCCCACCTTGCCGCATTATGTGGGGAAGCCATGCCTCAGAGCCGATCCTCTACCAGCCGTTGAAACCCAATACCTTAAACAACAGACCCTGTTTCAGTTGCCAAGATTCTCTGTTTATACTGAGAACCATCGAGGTTAGTTGATATTCTTGTACATCTCGTGCTTGAAAAAATTTAGCACAAGCTCATAGTTGAACATCACCTTATCAACAACTTCGTGTAGAACTTCCATCATGGCCAAGATGACCATCACTCCGTTCATGAGATAGTATATGAATGTGTCAAGAGCAGAAAATGCCGTCTCCTGGACGCTCAAGTACAACGCAAGTACTCGCTGGGGGAAGAGAAGCTGGAGAAATGACTGAATTATTTCGTTGATGCTGGTAACGATGAACATGATGACACTTGGTTCAGAAATTTTTCAATTTGATCCAAGGCTTCAGTCGGCGAGGTTAGCTGTAGTTATATACGGTTGACGGACTTCTGGGTAGAACCTTCGGACATGCCATACTACCGCATGACTTCACCTGCATATCGGTCATATGTAATAGAAAGCGACCTTCTTCCCCTCTTCTCCCCTCCTCATGTTTACCATTGTAGCCAGTGTCAGGCAAAAACAGAGACGCAAGTGTCTCAAAATGGTGCATTGGGTCACTTATGGTGTCTGGTCAACCTGGAATTGATTTTAGGGGATGAAGCTATGATCTTTACAGCAGATGCGATAGTAGCTAGGTGGGAAGGAGGCCGAAAAATTCAACCAAGTAAAATTCACATGCACCATGAGCTAACGGTTTTTTTTTCCTGTTTGGCTTGGTTATCACGTGAAGCGAACCTAGACCTGGCGGTTGCGTATTTCACTGCCAACGGCTCCCTTACTAAAAGATTAGAGGCGGTGCTTCACACAGCGTTGTAGAGAGCCCCATACTTTGTTCTCATATCCGAGTAGTATGCCGTCCATCCGGGATGAATTATATTGGAGCTTTGGAGCTGAGCCTGAATTACCTTAGAAAGCTTAATTACCGATTTTATTCCCTCCTCAAAGCTTTCCAGTTCTTGAGTGGTGGCTTTGCTGCGAATCTTTCGATTAATTTGCTTGGTGAGGTTTTCAATTAACCGGGTGAAAGAATCACCATCGTTAAATTTGGAAATCCCAAATCTTGAAATGAGGTTGACAAGGTCGACCGATGCCAATACAATAATATCGTTTTCTCCGTCCGCCATTCCTTTGAAAGCAATCTGTCTAAAAAGTTCTTCGTAATCCACACCTTCGGGGGCGGGTTCCTGGCCGATGATTGTGAACAAGAGTTCGTAACTTAGTTTGCGGACTTCTAGACCTTCATCGATAATGTACTTGTAGGGGCCCATGGGGATGGTCTTCTTGAATTCCTCCTTCGCCTCAAGCTCGGCAAAGATCATGGGAAGAATTTCGTTCTTCAAATGATTGGTAATCATAGGCACTCGATTATGTACACCCGTTAAGAGGGTGCTGATAATTCCTTGCTTGATGTCGATGTTGAGTAATTTAGAGTATGACATTAAGCTTCCAATAATCACATTCTCGTCGGCAGTGGAACTTTCCACCGCCGACCCGATTAATGATTTGATAATCACAACGTTGATGTAAATTCGAGCATCGGAATGTGATTGATGAAGAATGGACGTGAACCGAGGAAAGTACGCCTCAAAATCTAACTGGATAATCTGGGAAAGGATGTCTCCCACAAGTTTCAATTCTGATAAAATCTTGATGTCATGTCTTTCTTCGATGAGATTGTTGAAGGTGTCCCAGAGCTGCATCAAAAGCTGGTCTGACCACAATGACTCGCTATCAAGATTTTGCTTGATACTCAACAAAATGAGGTTTGCACTGCTGCCAGGAGTGCCCTCTCCGGCGTACTTGTCAATAAGCTGGGGAATGTATACCTTTAAGTCTCGATTGATGAAGAATCCAATTGCCCGCGAGGTTGCTAAACTCAATTCATCGTTGCCGCACTTGAGCAACACGTAGAAGTCGTCAAGTGTGATGTTCACATCACGGTGCTGACTAATCTTACCGAGGAACTGGATATCGAATATGACCTTGTCACTGGAAACGTGGTTACCCCTAATGTAAAGAGCTAATTCGTCTTCACTTTGACGCACAAAGTCGTCAAACCCATTGTCGATACAAATGACACTGATGATGATGGCGCTCACTAGGAGATTCAAGTCAAGATGCTGAAGCGACACCCGGAAAAAGTCAAACTTGGCGTGCTTGTTGAGCGAGTGGATCAATTGCTCGACTCGTTGAAGGTTAATATCGTCCACATCTGCCAACTTGGCATGGATCACCTTTTCGATGAGGTACACCCAAGATGCCTCTGTGACGTCCTGGAGAATGGTGACAATCTCACAGATGGCACCAAATCCAAGGTTGATGATTTTCCGATCGCTGGTCTCCTCCAAGATACCTATGATGCTTTTTAAGAGACGCTTAAAGTCAGTGTGACTCTTGTCAATTGGCAATTTATCCAAAAGAATCAACGAGTTGAGGTATAAGGAAGCGTCACTGGAGCAAAGAAATTGTGAGAGCTTGGCTACCAACGTGTCGATGAAATCAGCGTCGTCAAGCAAATACTGGTTATTGGGGCCAGAGGTGGAGAACAACTGAATGAGATTTTCGTTGGTGCAAGTGGCAGTTGCCTCGTAGTTGAGACTTTCCTTGAGTACCTCCACCACATTGTAGATCTGACTGCTGGGAATGGGTATATGGATGAGTACTTCACACAACGACCGCAATGCGTTTTGTCTTAAGTCTGCTGAGTACTGTTTGTTATGAACTTTGGCAATGATTGAGCCAACTAACTTGTCGTTCACGTATGCCACAAGCTCGGGGCTGTTTGCCACCTTGGTGACTAGTATGTTGATGACGCTAAGAGCATCCACAATGTAGTTGTGGTATATTGCCTTGTTGTCTATGGACAGCGACAAATCGTCGATAAGGCCCTTGAAGAAATCAGGTGTAATCACCGAGATTTCAATATTCTGGAGGATGATCTTGTATAGGTTCAACACTTCATTGTTGGTGGCAGATGTAAGATTGAATTCCACGAGCTTGGAAAATACCTTGGTCACGAACTGGGTCGAAAGAGGTACGCACCGAATCAAACTCTCAAGGAGCTTGAGGAAAATGGGGAACCGCGGGGCATTCTTTTCCACCATGAGCTTGTCAAAGATCTCGCTCTCCAAGATAGGCGATACATTGTAGATCAATATACTAGAGGGCGACTCGTCGCCCGTCATGCTGACATCGGACGAAGCCCGCTTTCTGGCCTTCTTGGGGCTGATGTTGGTGATGTTGATTATAGCGATGATAGCACGGATGGCTTCGTTGGAAACCACTTCCTTCCTGTCAGAAATACACCCGATAACGTGCCGAGAGATTCTTCGGTACACCTCGAGAAGGTGCTCCGGGAACGACACCACCACCGCACGGAGTACTGCGATCGCCTGGATTCGCAACCTGCTAGCGCTGCCATCGTTTTCGTCCTCGAAATTGACGGCGTCGTCTTCGTCGTCGTCAGAAAAATCGATTTCGTCATCATAATCGTCGGTGTCGTCGTCCTCTTCGTTCAGGTTAAGTGGGTCATACGCAAGGAACGTCTTGATAATTTGAAACACGTCGTCAAGAATGGAGTCCATCTGGTCCTGGGTAGAGGTGCTGACCAAGTCAACAAGGGTGATAAGAGCGTCCTCCCGCGTGGAGTTCTCCAATACGAGAGCATCCAAGTCTAAGTCATCAAGATCAACCTCCGACACCGAGTCCAACTTAAGAGCGCATACAATGGCGCCCACGATGGCTTGGAAAGACGGTGCCGACAATGACTTTGTGTTGGCCTTGAGGTTGTTCAAAAATGCCTGGAGTACCGAGAAAAGGTGCTCGGAGTCACTGTGTTGCATGATTTGAGTAATCACGGTATGGGAGTACTGGTGATGGAGTTGTACATCTTCCATCAGGTTCAATCGCGTCAACAAGTGGTCAAATGAACTAATTGATCTCTTGCTGATAATACCTTGGGTGTGGAAAATCACATCAAGCAAAGTGTCGAGGTATGTTGCCACCTCGGCATAGCTAAGACATCCTCCAAGGTTCTTGAAGAGATCAATGAGAATCTCCACATTGTCAATGGTCATGTCTCCTTTGAACGAGTTTGGCAAGATCAATTCCACAATCTTTCTGCTGGTGGTGGTAGGGAACTTGTAGTTAGGGTTGTTAAAAATAGACCGCAATGCCATGTTGGGAATGGAAGTGGTGAACTTTTGGTATTTGTCTCCCTTGTCTTTTCGATTGATCTCCATCACCATCTTATATAAGTTCTCGATGATGCTTAGAACAATGTTGTTTTCCACGAACGGCATCAACGGAGCAAATGACTTGACGGCCATGTTTTGGACTTCGGTGGCTTCATCTGCCAAAAGCTCGTAAAGTCTGGGGATGAACCGCTCGATGTTCCTGCTATTTTTGTTGATGGAGGCGTCATTGAGATACTTTTGGAAATCATCAAGTGCCATGAAACGAAGATCGGGATCGACGTCCTGGGCCTTGTCTTCCAATGATGCTAAATTGATGATCATGATGGTGTGGCAGATGAGAAAATGCGATCACGAGACTTACTCCTACTGTTGGCTTGGTGTGTATGGACTAAATGTATGCGGACTAAGTATACGATGCTGTGACGAAGGCTATTTGGTGGTCTTCTTTTGTTTATCTTTCTTGTGCTTCTTGTCTTTCTTGGACTTCTTGTCTTCCTTGGGCTTCAGCCTCTCCTGGGGCTGAGGCTCTAGCGGGCGGACGGTGATGACGTCGTCGCTGTCGCCCACGTAGCCCACCTCCACGTCCTGAACGATGAGATTCTTGGGCTCGTCGCTGTTTTCCTCTGGCTCGCTCTTCTGCTCCTCTGTTCTGGCCGCCTGCTCCTCCTCGTCCGCTTTATCTGCCAGCTCCTCCTCACCTGTTTTATCTGCCGGCTCCTCCTCAACTGGGACCTCGTGGACGCCCTTGAGCTCCACTTTATTGTCCGTCAACGAAGTGTAAATCTTGCGGCACCTTACGGCATAGTCGTAGTCCACCTTGGGTTCCTCCTTGGTAGTCTTGCGCTCTTCCTTGTCAGTCTGAGCCGGGGCATCGGCAGTAGCCTCTGCCAACTTCTTCTCTACCTCTCCCGCCAATCGGTTCCATTCGTCGACAACCGCCTTCATCTCATCCTCGAGTCTGGATCTGGATCCTCCTTGAAGGCCCTCGAGGTACTCGACCAACGCATCTTCGTAGTCGGCGGGAATGGTTCTGATGTTGCGAAGAATCCAGTTTTGCTTCTGCTTGCTGAATTTCCAGCCATCTCTGTCCTGTTGATATTGTCGAAGGTAGGCTAGCTGATCTTTCTCGGGAGGTGGCGCACGCTCAGACTTCGGTAACTTAGCCCTTTTGGGTGGTTTCTTGGTGACAGACGAATCTTCACGCTTACGCTTTTGTTGGCTGATTTTCTTAGCCTCTTTTTTTGTGATGACCCCACTGCTCACGTGGGTGGCTATAGCAAGAGGATCTGCCTCTAGCTCCTTCTTGACTTCAAGCCCAATTCGTTTCCATGCTGGAACACTCATCTGGGGCAATAAAAAGGTGGTGGAAAAATGCGATGGCTCATTTTTTTTCCTTCTTCTTTTCTTTATCAATATATATTTTGTCCAATCTTATGTAAAGGCTGGGGTCTGCTTTATAGACAGATTGTGATAACCACTCACTCTCTGTCACTATCCCCAGCAAGATTAATACGCACGGTTTGAGTCTGCCAGATGAACTACCATCTGGTAGATATAGAATGTGTGAACATTTTCAACGAGACGGACCAGCTTCCAAGTGCAAGTGGGAGGCTGCCAATGGAGATCCAAGATCCGCAAGCGCTAGAGGTAAACGAGCAAGTGTGTTTACGGCAATCCGTGGGTTACGAGCTTCTTGTAATCGTGGATGGCCTGGAGAAGACTGGCGTTGTCGATGTACTCATTGTCGCCGTGGGCCACGAGAATGGTACCAGGGCCGTAGAGATATCTCTTCTTGAGAGGCACCAAAAAATTGGGAACGTCGGTGGAGTACGCAAGCACGATGGTGTCAAAGCCGGGCACCTGGTAGTCGAGATACGTGGGGCCCCGTGACACAAAGTACTCGACGGAGAGGTTTTCTTTGTTGTCTACGACGGACCGAACCAATTCATCCACCTTTTCAACATCGTGGGCCACGCGTATAAACACCGACGCCAGGCCGTCCTTGGGAATCACGTTGGCGGCCACGCCGATGTTTACCTGGCCAATGTTGAGGGTGGAGGGCCCAAGGAGTGGGTCCTCGGGAAGTTCAAGCTCAAGAAGCTGGTTGAGCACAGGAATGAGGATCTCAGATGCCGACACCCCGAGGTGTGGGTAGCCCGAGTGGGCACTTTTGCCATGGGCACTAAGCTGGACTCCGTAGACACCCTTGTGGCCCACGCCGAGCTTGTTCTCGGTGGGTTCGCCGAAAATGCCAACCTCCCACTTGGCACCAAGATTGTCACTGGCGTAGAGAGCACCGATTCCATCAACTTCCTCGCCAACCACGTAGAGGAGCGACACGTCGCCCTCGGAGATCTTGCCCTCCTTCCAGAGAGAAAGGAAGGCAAAAATCTGCGCCGCCACCGACGCCTTGGCGTCGGAAGAGCCCCGGCCAAAAATTCGGGACCCCTCCACTCGGTACGGAAGGAACGGAGGAACAGTGTCGATGTGAGACGATAATACTGTGTGGGTGTTGCGCAGAGTGCCGACGTAGGCGTAGACGTTGTAGCGGTCGGTGTCGTCTAGCTGCTGAAGCTCCACCGTAAGCCCCGTGAGTCTGAGATAGTCTGCGAGTACATGGGCAACGTGGGATTCGTTGCCGCTGACAGACGGCGTGGAGACGAGGGTTCGATGGAGGTCGAGGAGGCTGAACGAGTCGACGGTGAAGTCCTGAAGCGAGTCGAATTCGTCCGCCACAAGCTGGAGATCCTGGGCGTTGGGTCCAAACAACACGAGGTCGCCGTACTGAGGCACCAACGCCCCGACGACCATCGACATCACTAGCGGGAAAAGAAGCAACATGGTGTGCGGGTATGATTGGTGACAGTCGCAATTCTGTAGCTGAGTAGGGCTGGCAGCGCCAGCCACAGCATCACTATCCACCGCCGTCCCCCAATTAATTTTAAATCCTCCTTCACTGGAGTAAAAGTCTACTAGGCGGTTATGCCAGTAGCTCAGTAGCTGCCCCCGTCCCACGGCTGCCAATTGAGCGGGAGGGAGTTGGGGGAGCCCCGGCGTCGGTGCTTAGCAAATAGGCTCCCCTGGAAGGTGCCACTGGAGGTGCCGAGGGGCCGCTGGTATCATGGGCACCGTCAACATTGACGCCGGCGGCCGCCCATCCAGTGCTGTGTTGATGGCCGCTCATCAATGTCGCCGGCAGCTGCCCCTTGGTGCTCAGGGCGCCGGTAGTTGATTGACGTCGCTGGTTCCCACGTCAGCTGGCTTCGGCTCCATGGCTCCGGCTCCATGGCTCGGTCGCCGATCCCTGTCTACATCTTTCACAAAATCACATTTAATCACACATATACACGACTAATCCTTCTTCTCGGTGTCTCCTTCAAACTTGCCCTCAAACTTTCCCTCAAACTTGCTGAGGTCCTTCTTGAGGTCTGAGGAGTCGGAGGAGTCAGAGGAGTCAGACTTCTCAAACTTTCCAAAGTTCTTCTCCACAAGCTTCTTTGCTTCGGTGGTGTTTCCCTGCTTAAGCTCGTCGGCAACTTTGCCCAATTCGCCAAATTTATCAGACATGTTGATGTAAGTTGGTATAATGGCAAAAAAACGGGAGGTTAATAAATGGGCGGCCAAGTAAGGGAAGGCGTCAGGGCCCAGTTGCCCGTGTCACGTGCTCGCGGCCTGCAGGTGCCGCCTAACAAAGAGCAGTGGGTACTCCCCAAATTTCATAATGCAACCACGGGCTATTTCTCGGCTACCAAGTCGTAAATGGGCAATTGTGAGTGACTGGGATGAAACCATCACCAAGGCCGACACCATTGGGTTGGTGGCAGACATGGCGTACCGAGCCAAGCCTGGTTTCTCACCTCCCTTCTCTCACTTCACCCGCGTCTATATGGAGGCGTACCAAAAATACAAGCACCAGTTCGGCCCCCGAACCACCTTGGACCGGGAATGGCAATATCACCGTGGTATGCGGGAGGTGGAGATGACGTCGGTACTGGAGATTGTCAAAAAGGGATTGTTTACGGGGCTAAATGAAACTCACTTCGTTCAACAGGCCAAGCAAGTCCGTATACATCGTCAGTTTGTGGAGTTTTATAAGACCGCTAGTGCGTTGCAGATTCCCCTATATATCCTCAGTGTCAATTGGAGCAAAAGAATTATACAGGAAGCGCTCCGTCTTCATGGGATTAATGCATCGGAAGTCACCATCATTGTCAATGACCTAGAGATGGAAAATGGTTTTACCACCGGCCAGTTTAATCCATCCAACATAAGGACCGCTATTGACAAGGTGGATCAACTAAGAGTCATCTCGCAGAAGTATGATGATGTCATGTACATTGGTGATAGTTCCACTGACTTGTTGGGGCTTGTTGAAGTACCATTAGGAGTGGTGATTGAGAAAGCGGCTGTCAAGGCTCGATTGCAGCAATTGAATATTCAAGTCCCTCCACTAACGTCACTCAGCCAACGCGGGGTATTTGAAGCGTCGTGGAGCACTCTTAATGAGGTGTTGGTGGAGTTGAGGTCACCATAGCATAGGCTCCGTAGTCGGTGCCCACAAACCAAACGTACAGGCTGCGTACAGAACTATCATCGTAAAACGTCTCAGGCTGACGGCCCAAGCGGCGTCCAAGTAGATGTCTCACACAGTGTGTGCAAACCTACATCAAGTGAAGAAGTTATACATAGCTCTATATACTTCGTAATTGTCAAGAGTTACCTTCTCCATCCATATGGCATAGGAACGTATCCACCGTAGTATCCTGGGGGCGCAGGGGGCATGGGGTATTGCATCATCTGAGGGTGGTTCATGGGGGATCTTTGTTGAGGAGGAGGAGGAAGCATGCCGTTGGTGGGAGCAGGTGCCCCAGGAGCACCTTGGTAGTGTTGAGGAGGTTGTTGGTATAAATATTGAGGCTGTTGAACCATCGACTGAGGAGCCAGCCAAGATCCAGGTGCAAATCCGGGCCCCACTTGATGAGGACTCTTGCTATCTTTGTAAGGTTGTGGGAGTGGATAGAGTTGTTGGGGAGTACGAATTGAAGGAGGTGTAGGAGATTGTTGAGGTCCAGGAGTCTGTTGTGGTTGGGAAGGATGAGGATGTTGTTGTTGGGGACCTGTGGTTGGTTGTGGATGAGGAGGTTGCAGTTGAGGTTGTTGTTGAGGTTGTTGTTGTTGAGGTTGTTGTTGTTGAGGTTGTTGTTGCTGTTGTTGATGTTGCTGCTGCTGTTGCTGTTGAGGCTGTTGCTGTTGAGGCTGTTGAGCTTGAATGTGTGGTTGAGGGTAACGGGGCAGTGATTGAGCTGGGGCCAGAGTGGAAGGTTGAGTGGGTTGATTGACAAATGCAATTCGTTCGCTGGGAAGCAAAGCCACCAAGTCTCTTAACAAAAAAGGTGGAACATCGGCAGCCTCTCGGAGAGGTGGCACTGGTCCTTCCTTCTTGGAAGCAGTACTTAATTGTTGGGCTCTTTCTTCGAAAAACTGAGCGTTTTTAACATCGCCAATGGCCCGGAAGCAGGTTGCGGATCGAGCACAAGCATCAGATGCGTCCATTAATTGATCATCACATTGTTCATAGACACAACTAAGACCATCCCAGGCGGTGGCGGTTCCCGGAGAATTTTCATCGATTTGAAGACGGAGAGCTTGAGAATAGGCCGCTAATGCATCAGGTAACTGTTTGAGTTCGAGATAAAGTTTTCCAACCGCCAACCATGTGATGGGAGAGTTGGAGGCTCGTCTGAGAGCCACTTGATAAGAATCATATGCAGCACGAGGAGAACCAAGAATGGAGTAGGCCTTACCTAAAAGATACCAAGGGAGGAAATCGCCATCATTAGACGGGGAGTCTCCATCCTTGGCTTCTTGTTCAATGATATTATTAAGGATGGGAATGGCCTCATCAGGGTTACGGGTGTCTCCTTCAATCAAAAGAAGGTATGCATGGGTCATGAGAATCCGGGGTGACCGTCCCACCGCCTTTTCGGCATTTTCACATACTTCAAGTGCACCTTTTATGTCATAAGCTCTTTCCTTGGCGGTGGCCAAAGCACACCATAATGCCATATGTTCATCGATTCTAGAAAGAGGAGGAGGGGGGAGGCTCAACGTGGCGGTGAGCTCGGCGATGGAAACGTCCACATTTCCGTCAGCGGCAGCAATGGCGGCCAATTCGGCGTGCGCAGCCCTGGCGGTTTCGATGTCTTCTTTGGTGAACGAACTCAACAGCTCAGGGAGAATCGACAAACAGCGACTAAGTGCTCCGGCAGCATGAGTTCTGGCACCGGCTCTGATTAATGCCTGAGCACTCAAAAACCACAATGATGCATCACCAGGACACAATTGTATGGCCGTCTGAATGCTTTGATGGGCTTGGTCGTTGAGGCCAATGAGGAGGTAACACTCCGCCAACTCTTTGAAAATAAGTGGACTTTTACGAAGATTGGGATGAATATCAAGGGCCTTGACCAATCTTTCGATGGAGTTCTGACTACCCACAGTCTCATTAAGATTGATGTCGTTGGATCTAAGAGCCCGCGATAATCCACAGAGAGCCTCTAAACTGGATGGGTCATGATTGACGGCATTCTCGAACGACTTGATGGCGGCCAAGAGAAGTCCCAACGTAGTGGCACAATTCCCAAGAGTAATCCAGGTGTTGGTCACGGTGGCTTCGTAATTTTCTAATTTGATTCTTTTGGGAGAAGGTTCCTTCATGGTGGAAGAGTTTTAGAAGGTTGTTGAAGCAAAGAGAAAAAAAAGTGGTGGAGGGGAGAACAAAAAGGGAATGTTGTAAGTGGGTGATTTGGAATTGCTGGAAGTCGTGAGGTTGAAAAAATAATGTTGGTGCGTCATGCAATGCAATGCTTGTGTTCTCTAAAACCTATCTCAGCAAAAAAAAAAATGGTCAAACAGAGCGAACATTTTTCTGTCACACCGCAACGGAAAGGGGCAACACAGCAAGCATCACCGACAGACTTACGACAACGGGTAAAGGAATAACTCCACGATTACCGAGAAGTAACAAGGTAACGGAAGGGATTCCTCCACAGGTAACAATACAAGGCTACAGAGCAAATTAGTAGAGGGAAAAGGACCCCCATCCATGTGAAACAGATATAAAAAAATTGGCCGATGTAAAGTTGGAGCAAGTAACACGAAATGGGAGAGAGGTGGGCAATTCATGTATGGACATGAATAAAGAATTTGGTATTCTGTCGCTTCTTATTGTTGGCCTTTGAGATCTTTCTTACCATCCGGTGCGCTAAAGGTAACACATGCACATGCACTCGGGTCGGCTGCATGTACGTGCATATGCATGCTTAAAGTTCTCTATGCGTAGATGCGAGTGAACCCGATGTGCTAGCTCGCCACACGTCATAACCAGTGCAACTGGGACTGCAAAAGCACCACCCATACGGGCAACCTCCCAAGTCTCATTTTGAACATCTTCTCTTATTCATTATTCTGCTTGAGTCGAGGTTTGCTGTGGTTCATCAACGTCATCAGAGATGCCAGTGCAGGACGCGCCCGAAAAAATTTGGATGTTTCAAGACGCAACTTATATGTAACACAACGTGCATGGAATCATCGACGCTAACAAAAAATTCATGTATATTGCAGGAAAGCCGGCGTCAACAGGGGAAACAAAGAACGGGCAGCCCAAATCTGCACCATGTATCCACACAACAGACAATAATTATATATAAATATATAAAATCTCTATGACTTCCTCCTGTTTGTCACAGACCCCCCTCCCGACCGACGGGTTTTAATCTCTGCATTTTCATCCTCTATGCGCCACGTCGACAATAATTTCCAGTTTGGCATTAGCATCCATTTCCATGACCATGATTATGGTTCTTGGTGGCATGGTGACTTGAGTCTTGTCGAAGCATGTTGGTGGGGTTGCATCTAGTTGGACCATCTCGGGATTTTTTCTTTTTTATTTGTAATTATTTTTAATTGTGTAGCTGTTGTTTTAATTCAGGAGTTATCCTCCTTATTCTCTAGACAAAGAGAATCCCGCACAGGCGATTTATTTTTCCCTTCTTAAATTCGTCTAGTAAATAGGAAACTATTCGAAACCTCAACCCCCGAGTAACTGAGAAGTTTATTTGGTGTTTCATCATTGTGTGAAGTATCCAGGTATGCCGCTCAGGCTTCCCTAGATATATGTTTATACAACCTTGTTGAAAATCAAAATATGACGTTCTCAATTCCTGGTGCGCCATGTCGCCTCGTGTGCATCTGCAAGTACCCGGCACGAGATCGGGCCTTGACATCAGAGATCTCTTCTTTAATATATACTGAACAAGCTTAATCTATTAATGCCAAGTATGGTTTTCCCATTATAAAACTTAAACACTTGGCTACAAGCTCTGAAAAAAAAATGTTGGCATTGATTTAAACATTTTTTCATTTTACTTACAATAATATCGTCATTATGCCAACCGGCTTATAATGCTAATAATTTAAATCACGAGCACGTAAACTTTTTTCTTTCTTTTCTTTTTTTGAGGTTTATGCGTTTATTTTTCATGCATGTTGTATGGTTGTGCATGGCTCCTCAGACCAACTCGCTTGTCTGTACATTCCGTCCTATACACGGGCGATCTTCCGTTTAGAGTAACGTTTCATGTCACTCACTTTGTACCTTAGCCTAGACTCAACATGCTAACTTTACTTCTGCCGCAACCTCGGACTAAATACTCGAGCCCCTTTCTGCGCATTCTTATTTTTCTAAACCCTAAATCCGTTCTCGAATTGTTCATAATCATACTCTCTATTGTGGATGTGTCACCATCACCGTCATCGTTTAGACGATAAACGGTGGTAGGCTTGCTTTCGCACTTTTTCCCTGGTTATTTTTGGTGCTTGTCATTAGATGGGCCAATCTGTACCTTCACTAATTACCCTTCTAGGACTGGACGTGCATCCTGCCGGCCTCAGGCTGTAGAATCTTTTTTTTTTTTTCTTTTTTCCTTTTTTCTACCTCCGACCCTATTTTTACTCCTCTATTTTTCTGATGAATCGCGAAACACATCTCATCTCCAAAATGTCGTTTTGGCTTCGATCCCGTCGCCTACCGTTTGCCCCCCTAAATCCTTGGCTGAGAGCAAGATGGTACTCGTCATTAGCTCCCACTCTCCACAATCTTTTCCCTAGTTGCAAGTCGTGTGGAATCAAGCTCCAGCATGAGTCGCCATCGAGCCCTGGCTATTACATTCAACCCAACGCCAACCTCAAACCAGCCTGGGTCAAGCCTGAAGACTTGGTGTTTGAACGGCACACCCAAAAACTTCCCGAAGAAGATAGGGCTCTTCTTCTTAACAATGCATCTACGTCATTGCCCAACGGAAAACAAGTTCGCCGCCAGACCCCGGCCCCCACCACCAGTTTGCAGTGTGTGAGATGCAGGGACGTTGTCTACAAGCTGACTTTCAATAACAGAGACCAAGAGTTCCCCCACCTAGCATTTGACGATGTCATGAACACCATTCCTCCCGACGCCACCGTGATGTACGTTGTGAGTGCCCAGGATTTTCCCATGTCGCTCGATGATTCTGTGTTCAAGTATCGTGCGGCCTCCGAGATTCACTTCCTCATTACTAAGGTTGACCTTCTCTTCAAGAATTTCCAGATCGCCGACCGCTACGGTGCCACTTTCTTCAGAGACTATTTGTGGCGATTGTACCAAGTCCCACCGGAAAATGTCCACGTGGCCAGTGGCTTGATTGACTGGAACACCAATTCTCTCCTTCAGCAATTGAAAGGCTCCGTCTATCTTGTAGGACACGTCAATTCCGGCAAGTCCACTCTCATCCAGTCGTTGGTGTATGCTTTAGACAAGCAGGAGTCGAGGCGTGTGGCACGCTTGCCCAACCAACGGGCCCGCCGTGATCAAGAGAAACGTCAAGACCGTCTCATCAACGTTTCGCGTACCAAGCAACTCAAGCTCATGAAATCCAACGCATCTAAGTACAAGAAGATCCACGGACCCGGTACGTCCTACATGCCAGGGTTCACTCGCGGCATCATCCCCTATGACTTTCGCAACTTTGTGATGTACGATGTTCCAGGGTTTTCTTCTGGAACCGGCGTGTTCCAGCACCTAACTCCCAAGAACATCAAGAACCTCACCAAAGGCGAAAAGGTGTTTTTCAAGGGGATTCACAAATCTAAGTATGAGACTATCCGCGATGGCCAGGTCTACACGGTGGGTGGACTTTTTTTACTAGAGGCCCCGGGCAAATCTTGTCCCACCATGCTTCAGATCCGTAACTGCATCCATACCGACTCGCTCGTGTTGTCGTCCATCGAAAAAGCATTATCCATCACCGACCGCATTGATGAGTATCCGTCCATCCGCTCGCAATTTGTTCTCCACAACATCAAGTATCGCCGGTTCATCATACCTCCCTTCCACGGCTCCGTCGACCTTGTGATCCGGAACGTGGGCCACATCAACATCACCGCCACCGGTGCCAAACCTGACGAAGCGCTCCCGCTCTCCATATACCTCCCTGAGCACGTCGAGGCCATTGTGCGCCAGCCCATTGTTCATTATATCTCCAAGACGCTTGCGGGACGCGATGCCAAGGGAAACCCGCTTCGCAAGGAGAACTGGGTCAAGAAGAGTGTGGCCCGACTTCAACGGTTCACGGCGAAAACTCCCTTCTTTTCTCGCATCATTGGCGCCGACTCTAAGCCGGCGTCGATGTCTGATGCGGACTTTGTAGCCCACCACGCCACGGTGTCTGGAAAGAACCACGCCGAGCCGTTTCAGTACTGGATCGACCTCTAGTGCGCCCCAAGCGCCTGTCGCCATGGCCCGTCGCTGTCTTCAGCAACCCGCTTTTGTTGACGCTGTAAATAGTATGAGTCGAGCCTTGTTACTCTTTTGGTGGCATCAACGCCTGAACCCGCCTCAATCGTAGCATATTGCATAATCGAAACTCACCCACGCACCTCCATCGTAAACCTCAACCCAGCAGTCTCGTCCGCCGTCTTTTCTATTGTCAGTTCCTGTGCTTCCTTTGACGTCGTCGAAAAATACCAGCTTCACTTGTTCTCTCTACACGATCCGCTCTACACAATCCTCTCCTCTATTCTCTACACTCCGCCCCAATATTGTCTCTATACAGACCGCACCAGTCTTCTCCCTCCACAATCCGCTCCACCATGCCCTCTATACAATCCGCTCCACTTCTCTCTAGACATTCCGCTCCGTAATTCTCACAACCCAAACCCGGTATGGCACCACCGTCTACAACCTTTCTCATCCTCTGCATGCGCAATGTCGCTATTGTGCCGTGTCATTTGATTCCGCGAGCTGGTCATTCAGAGCCAATTACTACCACATGGCTTAAATACCCATGTGGCAACGTCATTGAAGGTGAGCTCGCCTCTTTTCTTATTATTTGCTTCTGTGCCACCCAGGGCTGGTCGTTGCGTTGACGTTCTGCAGCATGCTAATGCCTCATCACCTAATCGGGTTTTTGCCGCTTCTACATCTACCTTCCACCTTGAAGCCCCGATTCTACCTCGGCCGACGACGACCAAGACGACGCCGCTGCCGGTGCGGTTGCACTTGCTGTCGCGACACCTCCTTCGTCCGTCGCAAAATGTCCCTCGACCCGATTTTCTCTTCCATGGGGTGCTCACCTGCACCGAATGTTTCATCTTGTTTATTTGTTTGCATCTTCCGCGCCGTCCCACAACAAAACCCATGCCGCAACCCCCCCTTCCAATAAACGCGTCTCAAGCGATTCATTGTGGGCGAATGAAACAATGCCCAAGAACGTTTTTACAATGGCGTCATTCTCCACTCGTCCTTGTCACGCCCACTAAGTTGTCAGGCACCTCCTTGTCTGGAAGCACGATTGTCGCCCAATCGGGGAATCAAAACAATAATGCGCATAACAAGAACATTTCTGCGAGTGATGTAAATATCAACACCATTACCAATCTTTGTCCTTTTTTTCTTCTCATTCTTAGTTACACCTTTTCCTTAGCCATTTGTACCACCAGTCATAAATGTTGAGAAGTCAAAGTATCAACAACCTCAGTGAACGCAAAACAAAGGCATCGGCATTCCTCAGCAGTCTCAAGAGCAGAAAGCTGTCCAGCCGAGACCTAAAGGCGCAGCTCTTAAATGGCAATCTGAACGTCTCCGTCAAACCCTCCCGTCCTCTTACGTCAAGTGTCAGCTCGATCAATCTACTCCACAAGTTCCATGAGAAGAACGACTATGGATCCGCGGTGGCCAGAGAACGAGGTGGCAAAGAAAGACCCCATGATAAGGAAAATATCGGTGAAGATTTTTATCAGCCCTCTCCCATAAAGACCCTCAAGACAAGATCCAGCGCTCCCAATTTGAAGTCACCCAAGCTCAATTCCAACCGTGCCAGTGTTGTTTACGCCAGTTCTCCTGTCATGATGTCTGACGATGACACTATTGAAGGAGACTCTCCTTACACTCCGTCCAGCATCCATACCAATGATAGCGTTGACGAATCACCCATCATCATGCAAAAGCTCGAGTTCCACGACGACGAGGATGAAATGCCCGATGTCTCCATCAAGAAAATGCATCGCACCATCAACATCATGAACATCAGCGATTTCATTAAAAGCATTGATCACACCACCGAAATCATCCCCATAAGCAATCGCCAATCTTTGGATTTTGAACGTCTGGAGTGTGAAAAATTGAAACAAACATTACGAGGCTCGGAGGATGGCTTGGATCTCAACTTGGTGGAAAACGTCATGTTTCTCACCCTCGGAACCCCCAACAAGGGCGTGGCTACTTGGTACGATGATGATTACGTTGGCTGCCTCAAAAATGATGATTACGATGACGAAGATCTCTGGATGAAATTGTGATGTCGCCGAATTCCTCGACAGTGTATATTAGTGTATACTATTTAATGTGAAATGAACACTTTTTGTTTACAATTTCATGTGCTCCGTCTGCCACCTCTTCATGTAGCTCATCACCGTGCTCATCTGATCCCATTGTTGATGCTGCAAAAAAAATGCGAATTCTGTGGATCGAACACAGGACCTCCAGATTAACTGACTAAAGTGAACTTCAGTCTGGCGCTCTCCCAACTGAGCTAAATCCGCTAATTATAAAGAAGCTCCATATCTTCGCCGCCACCCCATGTGATCCAATAGTGCTTTTGTCTACCTCTTCCATGTCGTCCATGCTCTCTAACACAGGTGTGTCTCTATTTATTACGCCTCCTTTGTTCGCTGTGTGCCCACCCTGCTCCGTTCAGCGGCTCGTTGGGACCTGTGGTGCTGGGCCCTCCTACATCCGGGTGTACGTCCCTCCAGAGCTTGCATGTGTAGCTATATAAGCCTCCAGTACACCCCATTGATACCTATTGGCAGATGTAGGACTTTTTCGTATGCTCCTCTGTTTTGGTGTAGAGCTTTCATTTTTGCAATTTTCATGTTTTGCTTGAATTAGTGAAAATTTCACAGAGTTCTCTCAACTTTTTTCTATCCTTCCCCCTCTAATCCGTCCTCTTTCAAATCTGCAAACTATTTGACATCTACTTTACAATCCTGCAGTTCTCCAATCCTGCAACCCTGCTTCAATACCACCACATCGTTCCCTAGCTGTTTATTGAATAAGTGTGCCATTCTCAACTTTGTTCCTACCTATAACAGCTCGTTCATGCATTCGCGCTCATCATGGCCATTTGTAAATACTTCAAACAGGGCTATTGCAGGTTTGGCAACAACTGCAAATTCGAACATACTCGTGCCAATACCAAGAATCAAACGTTTGGTGCCAGGCCAGCGTCCCAGTCCACGAACAACTTTGACGACGACCTCCGCGACTATCGTTCGTTCCAGACAAAACCTGCCCTTTCCAGCTTTGGGAACTCAACCACCAACCTTATTGAAGGCAGAGACGTATCTGCCGACGAGTTAAGGCTTCAATACTTGGAAAACTTGTCCAAGGGAACCGTTGACGCTTACGAACGGAACATTGCTTTTCGTCAACAGGATATTCTTGACTCATTTCAAAAGCTTAAGCGAAATCAGCCTGTTCCTAAAGTAGATCCCAACATGAGTAATCCATTTGGTGTCACTGCCAATTCATTTCAAAGTGGTGGGCTGGCTTTTGGGAAGCTGTCGTTTGGGTCCTCTGGTTTCGGAGCTTCTGCTCCTTCTGCGTTTGGAGCCGTCAGCACCCCGACAGGTTTCGGCTCCCAGGCCGCTCAGGGAAGCGGGTCGACTTTCGGCAACAACCAATCAGCCCTGGGGTTTGGCTCTTCTGGCTTTGGCTCGGCTAATAAGTCCTCTTTTGGCAACTCCACCAACTCGGCATTTGGAGGAGCCGGTCTCAGCTCCAACAACAACAACACCACTTCAGCATTTGGAAACTCTGGTTTTGGAAGCACCGGTTTTGGAAACTCAGGATTCGGTGGCTCCAATTCAACTGCTGCCAGCTCCAATAACAACAACAAATCAGCATTCGGCTCGGCCGGCTTTGGATCCAAAGGATTTGAATCGTCGGCTTCCAACTCTGGTGGTGCCTTTGGGAGCTCTGGCTTCGGGGCTTCTGCTTTCGGATCCACCGCCCCAAAGGAAAATCCTTTTGCCCAGTCAACGGCATCTCCTTTTGGTTCCACCTCCCAGAAACCCCCCTTTGGCCTGTCTACCACCTCTGCGTTTGGCCAACCCACCAACAAATCTACATCCCCATTTGGTACGTCTGGCTTTGGTCAGTCCAGCAAGCCCACGTCTACATTCGGTGCCTCAACCTCCACTTTTGGTCAAAATAATTCTGGGTCAGGCTTTGGACAGTCATCTGCACCATCTGCATTTGGCCAGTCGTCTTCAGCCTCTGCATTTGGGCAACCTGCTACCACCAGCTCTCTGTTTGGACAACCGGCTACCACCAACACTGCATTCGCACAACCGTCCAGCGGCTCTACGTTTGGCAAGCCTTCCACCACATCCACATTTGGGCAGCCTTCTAGCAACTCCGCATTTGGGCAACCATCTGGTAACTCCGCATTTGGGCAGCCCAGCGGCTCTACGTTCGGCCAAACATCCAATCCCTTTGGTCAGAACGCCACCAGTGGTTCTACATTCGGCTCCACACAGCCTGCCAATGGATTTGGATCTCAACCCTCTCCATTTGGCAACCTGGCGGCCCAATCTACGGCTGCACCTGCGTTTGGGGCAGCCCTGTCAAGCGTAAGAAACAAGCCAACAGATTTTCCCCTCGACCAATGTGACGCTGCTGTTAAAGAAGCATTTCTCGCTGAACGGTTTTCTCTTGGTCACATTCCTGACGTGGCGCCTCCTCAGGTTCTCTGTTGAGCTCTTTGTATAGTATAGTGTAATAATATATCGCGTCGCGCAACCATCACCATCGTCTTTATCATGATTTGCATCGAGTGTGCCTTTCCCGACAATGAACGGCTCTTTTTCAAATATCATAGCAATTACATCAAGCTATGTATATGCCCACGGTGTGGATCCGTGGTCGACAAGTATATTGAGTTCGATAACGTGATTCTATTCCTTGATCTTCTTCTTCTCAAGCCCCAGGCTTATCGACACCTAGCATATAACGTGTCAGAATCCCAGCTACCTTCCAAGGAACAGGCCAAATCCATGAATACCTGTGGAAGTAAGTTGACTCAGCTACTTTACTGCTATAAAAAACTACTTCGAGTTATCACCATCACCATACTATTTGAAGTTTACTTGATATGGTCGTACGAAGAGCGTACTCCAAATCACCTAAACTTAATGAGCTATTTCCTCAATTTCAGTGTGCAGGGCCAGTACCTGTTGTTTATTCTCAAGGTGATGTTGGAGAAGTTTATATTCTGTGCTTCTATATACACCTTGTATTGTGGGTTCTGTGGCTGGGGCACCCACATCAACAAAAACATAGACGCCAAGCTCCAGAGAGCTTACTACTTCGTGGTTCTCCTCACCACCATCGTCACATCCAACGCTCTCAAAACCTTTCCGATTCTTATGCTTATCTGGCCCTACGATAAGACATCGGTTTCTTCGGCTGCCATCAATTTAGCGGCGCTTGTGATTACGGTAGAAACTCTCAGAATCAACACCCAGGTTTCGTATATCAAGATTTCGTGCATCGTGGGGGCGGCAGCTATTTTACAAACGTCATTGAGCAAGATACTTTTGGCTGGGTTATTAAATTACATCACCGGCATTTCATGGAGGGTGGTATTAGAAAATGAAATTCGCCGGCTCCCATGGGTAGTGGATTAGACCCACAAACTTATGCATGATTGAGCGTGGGCTTCCGTACTGTCTGCCCATCGTGGTTCACGTGAAGAACCTCGTTTTCGTCAATAGCGATAAGAGGCCCAATTAACGGATCAAGCAAATGTGGGTACTGATATGTTTGATTTTGCTCACGTCTTTCGTCAAGCGTCTGGTTCCGACTATCAGTGGGGACAGGCACCAGTGGCCCATCAAGGAAGTTTTCTTCATCGTGGTATGGCAACTGGTTATTCTCAATCGATCTCAATGCGATGAAGATGGAAAGGGGAATATAATTCTGCTGAAAGTTCCAAAGAAGAGCAAACGTGAACACCGGCAAAGGCGCAAGAAAAGATGCGCAGATGAAGGCCTTCTCAAGACAAAGAATGCCCACCATGGTCAACTGGAAAATAAAGAGTCCCAAAATCAGGCGGCGGAAGACCAACGGCCATACTTTGCCCGTGGAATGGGGTGGGTGCACACATGCATATAGAAGTTGATACTTGGAAACAAAGTATCCAATAATGAAGTATATCAACCCGGCAGTGAGTATTTTTGTAGACAACACCGAGTAGGTGATGGCAATCACAAGAATCAAAATAGGTTGGGGGAGATGGATGCCAAAATCAAACGACGGCGGTTTATATAAATTGAGATAGTCTCGGGGCGTTTTGCACCAAAATAAGTTCCCGAGTGAGTACCGGAGTAAATTACCAAGTAAAAGAAGCTTATAGGGAAAGATGCCAAGGCCCTGTAAGATGATGAAATCCACGTAGAATAAACTGAGCCCCTTGAGAGACTCGGCAAGACGATAGGCAATCTTGGTGGTATCACTAAGAGAGCGGGTTCCGAATAAGGTGAACACCAAGAACAAATTCACAAAAATGTAAAAGAAGTTTTTGGACACAGCCGAGAGCTCTTCATCACTGTGGGAAGTGTAGCCCTGCTTCTTGGTAATCCACGTGTAGAAATGAGGCATGATTATATTGAAAATCGTAAACACGTAAGGAGGGAGGATCCCTGTGACAAAGGTCTCTGCGGTTTTGTTGGACTTGAGGAACTCGCCTAACTTAGGCCAGGTTTTGGAGATAGTACGGATGTTTAGAAATGTCGTCAAGTATTGCACTGGATATATGAGCAAGATACTCACGAGACCAATGGCCAACGTAACAAAAAATATACGGGTGTTTCTCTCCATCCGAGTGAGACAGAGATTTTCCCAAATGATGTCATGAGGAGCCGGAGCAAGCTTGGTGATGAGATGGTTGATTTTGGGGTCGAGAACTGCCTGGGCAATCATCTGCGCTTGTGCCACCGATTTCATGGTAACAAACGCAGTGCCACTGGGTGGAAACTCCCGTTTCTGAGCTCGTTTGATTTCAGTATCAATGCCGTCAAGCTGATCAGAGTAGTAGTTGATAGCATCGATCTCGGGTCCAAACATCCCAAAAAACCCCTCCTTACACTTGGGCCGTTTATACAATTCGTCATTGAGTAACGGCAAGTGTCCGGTGGAGGTATCCACATCATGTTCAATGTGTTCTGAGATGCTATCAATGATGCCGTCATTCATGGATATCAGGTCACCTACATTGGGGTGAAGCGAAGAATTAAGAAGATCACTCTTGCTTCGAAGCCCGTTGGTGCTGAAGTATTCCACCCAGTACTCCTCAACCTTCCGTAAGAGTCGAGTACGACGTCTAAACAATTGGTCAAGGGTATTCCATTCCTTGACAATAACCACCGAGTCCACTTCTCCAATACCAAGGCTATTAATGTGACGCTTAAGATCCTCCTCATCTCTTAAAATGGGGGGAATTCCTGTAAGCTTGATGGTTCGGTCAGTGATCGAGCACTGTTTTCCAAGGTAGTTTTGCCTCATTTCAATGATCTTGACGGTCTGGTCCACCAAAAAATACGCTGCCACTAAGGTGAAAACGTAGGTAAATACGGTGTACATCCAGAGGAACTTGTCGTAGGAGTCACGCGGTGTCTCAAAGGCAGAGTAGTGAGAGTAAGTTCCGTTGGTGTTATCGTCATCGGGAAAATCAACTCGGCCTGTGTACTTATATCGGATGGGCGAGATGACAACGATGGCAAATATCACACATATGGAAAGGATTTTGATGCACATTTTGAAGAAGGCGAGAAACACAACCGCATCTAGTCCCGCGTGCTCTAGCACCTGGGCCTCGGTGACATTGAAAAAGACAGGAATCCAACCAAAGAGTGACTTGGCCGGGAGGCCGGGAAGGTTCTGGCGAGTAGCACTGTGTAGATAATGTTGGTTGATGTTATTGAGATTAGCCACATAAATTTTGGGGTAGCGTATTCGTAGGATGGAGAATGCCAAAAACGCCGAAAGCCCGAGCACCAACGCAATGGCAACCTGAACCCGTGCAATACGAGACTGGGTTCTATAGCCGATGGAGTCCGGAGGAGAGTCAAGCAAAGTGAACTCCATGTAATAAAGACAAACACAAAATAATTTTTCTGTGGATGTTTTTCGTTTGCCCTTATCATGCGTCGCAATGACAAGTTGCGAGGACCCGGAATTAGCATCACGCGCGCGCGAGGCATTCCGGGGGTGGAACATGCGAGGGCGTCTCAAAACCTCAAACGGCGGTGTCTTGCAATCATTTCTCCTTTTCATTCTTCACGGTTTTGAGAAACTGTTGAAAGTCGGACTCCGACTCCTTTCGGTTGAGTATCTCGAAAATTGATTGAAGCCAAGATTCCACCTTCTTGGAGTTCTGAAGAATCAAACTATAGCGGTTATCCTGCTCTTGCTTGTAGGCGTAGAAGTCGGACTTTAGTTGCTTGATGGCTTCGGTGTGCTTAGATTGAAGACGATGAATATCTCGTAGAGTGGTTTCGATGGTGCGGGTTGTGTCCTGTGAGACCCTTATGACGTTTTCATCCACCAATGGAGACATCAGCGTGACATTTGAAGATGACCGAGATGATTGTGGGAAGCTTGTGCCGCGGTCAGGTGGTGGTGGCTGGAACATTGGTTCCGATGATTCAGGAGCATCACCAGGCGGCACCCGGACCACGTCTGCAACCAGCACAGGGACCGCGTCTGTGACCAGCACCAGGCTGGTCTTGCGGCGTTTGACGTTTGAGCCGGGAAGAAGTGAAACTCCAGAGGGGGCCGAGTCCGAGTTTCTCTTCCACTTCGTATATTCGTTAAGCTGGAGAAGGAGCTTTTCATTTTCGTTGTAGAGCACCAATGACTCACCAGACGAATTGAGACGGGACTGGAAGTCTCGCATGAGACTCCGGAACCGATTGTTGATGGTCCGGGTTTGCACAATGCTCAGCTTATACTTGTCGTTAAATCTGTCCAACACCAATTCCCACGTCTTACAGGTATTGCCACGGGTAATGAGCTCTTCCTGGTGACATGCAATAAGAGTGAGGAGGTAGTTATCAGAGTCGTAGGTCCATTGGAAAGTGGTTTTCCGGCGGGGTTCCAGCGGAGTGGAGGAGGATTGGGGGCCAGATGTGGTGGTGCTGGGGGCCAGGGGACCCTTGATCACTTGTAGCTGATGTCGCGGGGAGGCGCTTTCGGCGCCAGGATACTGAGGGTGAGACTTGGGCGATAGCTTGACTTGGGCATCTCCAGTGAACATTGTAGAGGCAGGGGGGACGTGACTAACACGGGGTGGAAAAAAGCGGTCAGATGGTAATAAAAAATGATTTAGGTGTGGAGACTTCTTGGTGCACGGGTCGCGATAACGCTTCAACCAGATGAGTCGGTCCTACCAATACACGAAGACATTCATAGACCAGGAGATCAAGAGGCTCAATACGCCGTTGCAGGTGACTGATGAACTCAGGCGTATTTTTTACACCAGTCTAGCGTGGGATGACGAGAAGGTCGAGACCAAGTTAAAGAGCTTGGTATTCAAATGTAACATCCTCATTAAAAGACACAACCGAAATGTTTTCCCGGCTCAGATCGTCAACCAAATCGTCCAGCAGATGTTGAAGAGCGAGCAGGACAAGCTCATCAAGGTAAACGAGAACTTTGTGAAGATCAACTTGATTCTCCAGCCCATCTTGGTACCTAGTGTTGATGATCTCGGGGGAAACTACGCGTCTCAGCTCCACGAGTTTGGCCAGTTGGTGAAACAGCTCCCCGAGTCCAAGTATCTATACATTGACGAAAGCTTGGAGGCAGAGGAAACCTTCGGCGACGATACCACCACCCCAGAAGACCCGCTTCTCATCCAGGATGACCTGGAGCAGGTCAAGAGCATCTGCAAAAAGGCGGTTCGCCAGCACTTTGACCAAAAGCTCCAGCGCCAGCTAAAACAGAAGCACAGCGAGGCCCAAGCCAACCTTGAGCAGGTGCTCAAGAAATACGAGGCGCTTCGGGTAAGTTTACTCGAGCTAAACAGCACTCTCACCTACAAATACCATAAGCTTGAGTATCTTCGGAGCCTTCGCCAGAAACTCCAGGCGGCATTTGACATCCACGGCACGCCGTCAATTGGCCCTCAAGACAATGTGTATGACAGTGACGACGAGCCCACACCGGCCCATGTGGAGCACGCAAGTGGCACCCCTGTTGCATCAGACAATACCATCCTTCACGAGATTAATCGCTTCAGGGTGTTGGTGGAGAAAATATCCTACAAGGTGAACACCATCGGCACGCAGGAACTCAAAGAGGTGCTTTCAAAGCTTAATAGATAGCTTCATCTCCACTTACGTAGAGCTACAATTGACTACAGCAGAAACTCCATAAACTTGAAGATGACTTTTATTAGGTACATCTAGAACATGCTGATAATGTACAGGGAATAGACTCAGACCAAGAGAGATTTGCATCACGCTTAATCGAAAAGACCGAAACCCATGTCGTCGTCAGACTCCTCCTTCTCTTCTTCAACTTCTTCTTCGGCTTCTTCAGCAGCAGCACCACCGGCAGCGGCACCAGAAGAAGCGGCACCAGCGGCACCACCAGATGGGACAGAAGCCAACTTGGTGTTACCTTCGGCAATCAAGTCTTCGATGTTCTTACCTTCCAATTCCTTGAGCAAAGAGGAGATTCTGGATTCTTCAGCTTCAACACCAACAGACTCCAACAAAGAAGAAATGTCAGCGGCAGCAGGGGAGGCGTTACCACCTTGGACCAACAACAAGTAGGCAGCGAGGTACTTCATTATGTTTTCTTTAGAATAATCAGTTTAAGCTTTAAGGGCAGACTATTCTTTCTGATGAAGAGAGAGAAAGAAAAAGGGAAAAAGTGAAAAAGTGCGCCCAATGAAAATTTGATGGAGCTGTGTGCAGGCGTCGCGGTGATGTGGTGTGCACATAGGCGCGGCCTCTATAGTGGGAGACGGCAGTCACAGCACCCACGTGAGTGCGCGCGCAGGTGGACAGAGGCGGCGTGCGCGACTCAATTACAGTGTGTGCAGGACGCGAGTGCGGTGGTACTGCGACTGTAGCGTGAAAATTCTCACTGGAGAAAAACCGAAAGAAGTTTTACTCTTAAAGAACATATACATCATGGCTGAGACTAGTATGTAATCCAATGACCTATAGGGAATGAATGAAGATGACAAGGATGGATGAAGATGAATAAGATGAATAAGATGAAACAGAAGATCAACCCGAAGACAGTTAAATTGAAAGCTACAAGTAAGATCCAGACCAGCGTCCACTGTGAGAAGAAGAGACCCAGGTGAAAAATGCCAACGTGATCCCAATGAACCGTGTCAGTCACCAAGTATCCAGCGTTACACCCCCTTGCTGTCCGCCATTCATCGTACCCCTCTGTTCGTCCGCCACCGACCCAGTACTAACTTTTTAGCTGACAGAAAAAAGAGAATCTTTAAGACCTTCTCTTTCAAGGGTGTTGACCTTAAGGACCTCCTTGAGTTGGAAACCGAAGAATTCGCCAAGTTGTGCGGAGCTAGAGTTAGAAGAAGATTCTCCAGAGGATTGGGTTCCAAGCCAGCTGGTTTCATTGCTAAGTTGAGAGCCGCTAAGTTGGCTGCTCCAGAAAACGAAAAGCCTGCTCTTGTCAAGACTCACTTGAGAAACATGATCATTGTCCCAGAAATGATCGGCTCTCTTGTTGGTGTTTACAACGGTAAGGTTTTCAACACTGTTGAAATCAAGCCAGAGATGGTTGGTCACTACTTGGGTGAGTTCTCCATCTCTTACACTCCAGTCAGACACGGTAGAGCTGGTAACGCTTCCTCCAGATTCATCCCATTGAGATAAGTATTTACACCGTAATAATACATGTAAATTAACGATGCGGTATTAATTGTAGCGAGCGATATTTGCGATGAGACTTTAAGTTTTTGCGTACTTAACTAGCCACCACTTCCCTCCTTGGTGCTTAATGAACGATGCTTTTAAAGATACGTTATATGGGGGTATAGCGGGGAGCACCGCCAAGATCATCGAGTTTCCGTTTGACACCGTCAAGGTCCGTCTCCAGTCGTCGGCTGGCGTGCCTGAGAAATCCACCTGGCAGACCATTCGCTACACCTACCGCCATGAGGGCTTCATCAACGGCTTCTACAAGGGCATCAAGGCGCCTATGGTGGGGTCATTTCTCGAGAATGCGGTGATTTTCGTTTCTTACAACTACTGCTTGAATGGGATCAAGTCGATATACGGGTCGGACGATGCATTGTGGATCAAGAGTTTCAGCGGAGGCTTCTCGGGGCTTATGGCGTCGTTCGTGCTTTCGCCGGTGGAGTTAGTCAAATGCAAGCTACAGGTGGCCAATTTGTCCAAGCTGGCGCATCCGCAGTCATACGGGTCCGTCATCAAGCTGGTGATTCAGAATGACGGCATCATGGGAATGTGGAGAGGGCTTTCCAGCACCTTGATTCGAGAATGTGGAGGCACCGCCGTGTGGTTCACCACCTACGAGGTTTCCTCGGATTTTTTGAAGGCCCGCAACCCCGGCCACGATCACATCAACCTCCTCACGAGCGGCGCTCTTGCGGGAGTGATGTTCAACATGTCCATGTTCCCCATCGACACCATCAAGTCCAACATCCAGACCACGCACCAAGAACTCACCATCGCCCAAGTAGGAAGACAGATTGTGGCCGTCGGCGGGGTGCGGGGACTCTACCACGGACTCGGTATCACCCTTATGAGAGCGGCCCCGGCCAACGCCCTTCTATTCTACGTCTACGACTGGCTCAAGTCTGAGCTTTAAACAAACCAATCTTGCATACAAATAGACATAACATATTCTATCCCTCTCTAGAACACATTGGCGGCGTAGTGGAGATCATCCACGTTCACAAGGTCCACGCCGTACTGCCACATGCTCACCATGTGTCCATGGGCCACGGCATTGGGCCATGTCACGTCGCCCCACACCCTGGTCTTGAGTCCGTAGCGGTGTGCCTTGTCAAAGGCAGCCGTGAGGTTTCCCTTCACGTCCGTCAACTGGTCGAGATTAGCACTCCGGCTTGCGAGGGCATAGTTGTCATCTCCTCCCACAAGCTGCGACATCAGCCCCGAGGCAATCACCCCCAACTGGCTCCACTTCAAGAGCTTGGCCTCGTCCTCTTCACCGGCAAAGTCGGCAAGCGGCACGTCGGCCCACACATAGCGTTTTTGCTGGCGCTCAAGTAGATCCCAGGGAATGTTTCCGGTAAGCGTCACGTACATGGGCCCCGGGTGCGTTTCGTTGGTACTGGCATCGAACCATCCAAGATACTCCTTGTCGATGAACCGCTGCAAGTAGGTCAGAAGTAACTCGTACGTTTCTTCGGCGTCCGCCTTGATATCTATCCAGAAATAGAGCGGAGACTCGGGGCTGTCGTAGAAGACTCCAAACTTGGCATCGGGGTGCTCGAGAAGCGGAGAGCCGGTGGCGTTGCCACCCATCCAGGAGAATTTCACGTTGGTGCTTTCCAAGAACTCGTAGAGATAGTCGAGGTATAGGGAGTCGAGATCGTTGGCGGGGTGGAGGAAGACCTGGTTGTGCCCCACATAGAGAGTATCATCGCCGAATTGCTGGGTAACCTTGCCATCCTGGCACCCTTCTGTGACTTCACATGTGGTTTCTGTGATCGTTTGTACCACCTCGTAGGGCAGGTCGAATTTCCACACGTCCGCCTCCACACTGATGGCACCGTAGCTCAACGCATCAATCAACGGCCTCTTTCTCCAGTAGTCATTGTGCGAATGGATGTTTTTGAGCGACACGTCTCGCGTGAGTCCCTCAACCGTGTAGATGGGGGTGTTGGAGAGTTCGTACTTGGGTGGCCGGAAAACATTGATCATGGCTGTAGTGTCATTTGCCTAACCAATGGTGTATATAAAAAGATACCACGAGGGCCGCGGGCCCTATGTTCGCAATTCTAGTGCTTGCTGCTTTTACGAAACAAAAGAAAAAACTCCGTCTGCAGTGGCTACACGCGTTCGTAATGTCGTTCATTATATATTACACTCATCACTTGATGTTGGTGAGAATCTCTTCGAGGAAGTGGCTGATTTTGTTGATCTTGCCCACGGTGTCGATGGTGAGCGGCGACTCGCCGTTTTCATGGTTTAATTTGAACTGTACAAACGTGACAATGTTGGAGAAGGCCCGTAGCAACCCATCGGTGTTGAACAACGCTATGGCATCTTCATCGCTGGCCACAGGAATGGTCTTGGATGCCGAAGTCTGGATCCGAGTGACGTCCACGCCGTTGGCACTGGCGGAAAGCTCTATGAACTTTGATAAAACCACCAAACTCGGGATCGTCGACACCAACACCAACCCCACGTCCAATGCAACGCTGGCCAACTTTTTCCACGTATCGCGTCCGTGTGTCACCAATGCAGGATCGGTGAACCACGGCTTCTTGGTGGTGGACGTGGTGCCCACGATCACCGGATGCATTTCGCCATCGCTGGGGATGCGGCCCTCGCCCAATTCCACCAACTTGATCAAGAGCGCGGTGTGCTTGACAAGACCGACCAAGGCCGTCCATTCAGCCTCCGAGAGAGAATCGAGGCTGGAGGGGAGATTTTTGAAATTGAGAAGGTCGCCCATGCTGACGTCATTGAGGAGCTGGTTGGTGTTGCTCGTGGTGTACTTGTGGAGATCAAACGTCATCACGCGCTTGAGGATGAAGCTGTAGTTCACCACCACCGAGTTGTGGGTGACAAAGTTGGCCGTGAGCACCGGAGCGTTCACCACGAGGGCCGAGGTGCTGGTTTGGATGAAGAGGTTGGAGCTGAGGTAACTGATAAATGGCTCGTTGATATCCTTTAGGTCAAACGCGAGTTCGTTCTTGGCAATCCCATTGAGCACCGTCTCAAACACCTTGACGGAATAGATGAGCGCAGTAGCATCGTTGAAGTGGTGGCCCATTTGGTCCCAGGTGGCGCGACCCTCTACGTTGGCCAACGCAAGGTGATCCTGAGATGCCAACGGAAGAAGGAGTTTGCCATAGTATCGGTCCATTTCGTAGGTGAGGTTGAAATTATTCTCATCTTTGTTGAGCATGGAGAGCTTGTAGTAAGGGTAGCCCTGTTTGAAACGGAAAATCACCAAGTGGTTGATCCAGTAGTTCCAGATCATCCGTAACACCACCTCGCGCTCGTATTGCTGGCGGTGATTGAGACGAGGATTGTTTTGTAGCACATCGAGGTACCGGTTGTAGGTAATGAGTTCGTAAATCTTCACGTTAATGTCCATGAATTGTTTGTAGTCGTTGCGGATGGTGGGGGTCTTGGAAATGAGCGAGTAGCAAAGCATCATGCCAAAATCGTTGAGATCGTCCCAGTACTTATGTACCTTGGCGATCCAGTGGCTGTCCTGTGCCACCACCAAATGGCCATTGTGTCGACACACTGTGGCGATAATGGCGTGAAGAATGGACGATTCGCTGTTCAAGGAAATCCGCGAGAGGAAGATCTCTTTGTTGGTGAGAATTTGATCATTGGGATGGTTATAAGCAAAGTAATAGTCCAAAAGCTTATCAAGCGTCTCCCACGATGGGAGTTCGTATCGCTGCAAATCGGCGTTCATGAAGTGCCCGGATACGTGGCCATCAACACTCATCAAATCTTCTTCGGCGATGAGGGTGTCGTGGTTGACGATATCCTTCAACCCCGCCCGGCGAGTCGACGGGTCTGCGTGGGCTATCTCTCGTGGCACCGCTGGGGTGAACCCGGTGTCGGAGATTGCGTCGTGGCCCGAGCGAGAAGACGAAGAGGACACCAATGACGGTGGAGATTGGCGAGATCCTGCCTTTTCGGTGCTGGCCTTTGATAACGCAGGCGAAGGTTTGCTGACATTGGAGGACCGCTCAAATACCGCAGGCGGGTTGAAGGGCAATTTGGAGCTGTTGCTGCTGTTGTAGTATTGGTCATAATAGTTCGGGGAAGACGTGGATAGAGGAGCCTTGAGTGACTCTAGGGGAGGTAAGATGGGTTTATCAGAACGATAGAATGGAGGCGGAGGGTAGTCGGAGGGAATAGAGTCTCGATCCGCCGAAACCATCAGTCGCGTCTCGCTGTGGGACCGGCCCAGGCCAATGGACGGTGCAGGTGGAGGAAGTGCACCTTGTTCATGGAGGCCACCAAGCGGCGGAGGAGGGTGAGGAGGACCCGGTGGAGGAGGGCCCAAGCCTGGCGGCGGCGGGCCATAGCCCATCATGTGGGGCGGGGGAGGCGGCGGACCATACCTCATCCACTGTTGTTTCCATTCATGGTGGTGGCGGCGTCTACCATGATGGTGGTGAGGAGGAGGAGGAGGAGGAGGAGGGTGTGGGTGTGGGTGATGGCCGTAGCCAAACATGTGGGGTGGAGGAGGAGGCGGAGGGGGTCCGTCGTACCCGTAGGGGTGTCTTTTGTAGTAGCCACCGGGTGGATAGTGATGTGGCGGAGGAGGATGGGGTGGGTAGTTTCGGTAATCATACATTTGTTGATTATAGGGCACGTCCTCATACGACACCAGTGAGTATGACAATGTGGGAGATACTGGTTTCAATCGAGCAGAAGCATCGGTGCTGGACTGGTCCAAAATGAAATTGTTCAATCTACCAGCAATACTTCCACTGGTACTGGGCTCGGTAGCTCTTTCATCTCGGTAGGAGTTCTCCTTGGACTCGCCGTCCAACAAGGACTTGATGGTATTGGACTTCAAATGTTTGAAGCTTTTGGGCGAGGCATCGGTCTCCGATTTCAAGATCTGGCGCTTCTTCCGACGACCGCCTCTCATGCTAGCCACGAACACACACTCAATCCCCAAGAACTTGCAGTTTGAGCACACGCGGGGCTGGTCAGTCACCACTTTGGCGCCGTCTTCAGTTTTGACGGTATTTATGGGCTCCCCGTCACACTTTATTTTTTTTTCTCGACACAGAAGACACGCCCTTCGTGCCACGGGTCTTCGTGTTGCATTCAGCCCGTTGCTGGTGTTGCCCGAACTGACGACGGAACTGGTACTCATGGAAGGTGGAATACAAGAGGGAAAAATTGATGCGAGATTTCGCGAATATCCATTTCTCTAAGCCTAGGCCAAGCCTTTATACTCAGTATTGATGAAACGACGGTAGCGATCAACACCGTTGGAATCGAAACACCCGGCTTGCGGTAATTGAAGTAGTAGGTAGACGACATATATATCTAAGAGGAAACCTGCTTTTTAAAGCTCAACAAGCGAAGGATCTCCACCAACTTTATACTGCCGGTCAAAAGTTCTTCTTTGAAATAAAAGAGGAAGGCGGCAGTGCTGATGGACTGGACAAGCTTGACGGTCAAACCTCGGTAAAGACCCTCGAGGCCCTCTTCGCGGACGATTTTCTGGATTTCCTGGTACATCGACAACTCAACGTTCTTGATGTCGTGGTCAGTCTTGGCGGCTAATGTCTTCTTCTTGACGTGCATACGAGACTTGAGGGTGATGTAGGGGTAGGTTAGCGAGGTGGCAATCAACTTACCAAAGGCACCAATGAAGAACGCCTTGACCGCAGTGAAGGATGTCTTGCCGTTTCTGGCAATGATGATATTCTTAATCTGCTCAAAGATGGTGTACTGGATGATGGGGTTGATCACAAGCACCAACGCCGGGAACACCCCTGCGAAAAGCGTTCCCACCCCGTCGGTCTCGATGATCTTGATGATGGTCTTAAAGGTGGAAGAACCGGACCCATCGTTCTTTTTGGCCGTCATGGTACGGGTGTTGGCCACCCAGAACGGGTTGGATCCCACACACGTGATGGCCCCGGCAATGGCCCCTGTGATGATGGACTGGAACGTTGAGAGTCCCTTGCCCTTTCTCAGCGTAGACGCATTGGCACGAAGGAAAAAATTGGAGGTGAACTCATAGAAGTAGTAGTAGATGAAGTTTGTGAGCGTTATACCATAGAGGGCACTCTCCAATCCACTGTAGAGCCCCAACGGCCCCTTCTGCTGGATAATTTCCCGTGCCGCCTGGAAGGTGGCGGAATTCACCACGCCGTCGGCGATCCGGCCAGGTAGCTCATTCAACTTGGCGGGAGACTTTTCTCTGGCGGTTTGTTGTTGAGCTTCCGCCTCCTGCTTCTTTCTCTTGGTGGTTTGCGCTAATGTTGACAAAGTCACCAACGGGTACGTGACAATCATCGAGAGGGCGCCGCCTCCGGCCCCGGCAATGGCGTGGGCGATTTCTTCAGTATCTGACATGGTAAACGAGCGTTTGGGCAGGGATTTCGATGTTTTGGTGACGCGGTAAATATATGGTCTGGAGCTGAAGGGATAATCACATGGGAAATATGTGGGGTACCGACTAACCGAGCTTCGACGCCGGCCGCGACGCCGGCAAACATATGAAGTGGCGGGTGCGCGGATGTTGCCCAATTAGGCAGTCTACGTTTGCCCTCCGTCAATCGTACGCATTGTGGTGCGCTTTCTCACGCTCATCATCATGGAGACTAGAAGAGGATTGATTACCAAGCTTGGAGTGTTTTCCGTGGTGGCCATTTCGTTCTACCTTGTTGGAAAGAAGCACATTCAGAAGCACAATGAAATCCGCCATCGTCGGGAAACCGACGCTCGAGTTGATAGTGAGACGGACGAATTTTCACTAAGAGTCCAGCGGCCGGGATTCCCAGAACACAACCCCGACTTTGACTACGACGAGCGCAAGCTGCAGTCCAAGTACGTGGGGCTGGGGTCATCGTACTCCAGCCGGAAGGGGGGCGACCGGTTCTCCATGTTTGGCATTTTTGACCGGGACTGGTCCGGCAAGCGAGATTAGCGGCGAAACAGATTAGCGGTGAAAATAGACTAGCTAGCTACAAGTATGTGAATAGAGCTTATGATATTAAGCGTTATCAACCAAGTCGGTGAATGCCATTTCGTAGATGACGTTGGACTTGATGAACTTATTCAAGCACCATCCGCAAATGAAGTTGTCCTGGAGTTCCTGTAGGATCATCATTACGTTGGACTTGATTTGGTGGTCGGAGTTGAATAAATTAATGAGGAGAAGTTCAATGCCCTTGTTCTTGTCGAAGATGGTGATGTTGCCTCCGTGGGTGGAGCTGCTCTGGAGACTGGTGGACGAGTTGGGGGGGATGAGGTAGGTGATGAGAAGAAAGATTTCCAACGACTTGCCGCTGATGAGGAACTTGAGGATGTTGAACCAGATCTCCCGCTCGTTCACTTTGGTGTTCTGGTTGTTGATTTTCTGGAGATGGTACTGTAGGTCGATCATGAGGTTGAGTTCGTTGGCCAAATTGGGGAGAAGAAGATTGTAGGTGAATTTGTCGGAGTAGAGGCGGTCCTGGAACTGCTTGGAAATGAGCTGGTAGCACAGAACCTCCAAGAGTTTGTTGGCGTCGCTGTTCCAGTAGTAGCCGATTCCGTCGAGCAACAAGTCAAGCTTGGGTTTGTCTTTGGGTAGGAGGTTGGAATTGAAGTTTTTGGAGCTCAAGAGAATGCGGATGATTTCATTAATGTGGCGGCGGAAAATTAGCTGGATAGTGGTTAGGTCGTCATTGTAGTTGAAGAGGGAGAGTTGGAGATTGGAGAGGAACTTGGCATCCTCGCTGACGATGGACGTCTTGTAGATCAGCGCCAGGTCCTCCTCGGCAATCTGGCTAGAGATGATAAACTCGTTACTATCGAGATCATAGAGAACGTCCCATAGCTTGTCGTTGTTCTTGAAAAACGGGTTGATGGTGCCCGCTAGATACGAAGAGCACTCTTCGAGAAGATCAATTTTCGACACGTCCATGATGGGAAAGATGTTGTAGTGGGCCAAAAGCCCACTGAGAATGCCGCCACCGGTGATGATCTTGAGGGTCAAGAGAATGTGGTCGATGATGTAGCCAGAGCTATTTTCGTAGCTTAGGAAGATGATCTTCTTGCCGGTTAGAATGGCGTTGATGAGGATGATGATGGGTGGCGTCTGGAGACCGTAGATGGTGAGGTGGCTATTGAAATGGGTCGACGCCAACTTGGAGTTGAGGATGTTGATGAGATTAGGCTTAAAGTTGATGTCGGTGGGGTTAAAGTAGTCGCCAATGGTATCGGGCAATGTGATCATCGGCACCTTGATGGGAATGTTCATGCCATTGAACTTGATGATGGAGTTAAAGCTGAGATCCTTGCGGATGAAAAGATCTTCGTTGATGGAGGTGATGCCGAGAAGCTTGTTTCTGAATTCCTCGTCGTAGTATATCTTGTCGTTGATGGGTAAGTCCAAAATGGAGGTGATGAGGAGTTTCTTGATGATGTGATTGTCGTTCAACGTGCCCACCAGAAAGTCCTTGATCATGATGGAGTCGTAGAGCTCCTTGAGAATGTCAATGTTGTTATCGCTAAAGTACTTGTCGAGGCATATTAGCAACAAAGGCTTGAAGTTCTTGAAGAAAGGTAATTTGGTGACGATACTCAATGATTTGATGATGGAGCCTCGCTTAAATGAGTTGTCCTTGATATTATTGACAATTGTGTAGAGATAGTACGGTTCTTGTTCACATGTTTTGTCGTAGAGATACTGGAACTCGCCGGTGGATTGGTTTCGAAAGAGAAGAAACAACGTGTAGTCTTCTTCTCGTTTGTGGATCTGGTCAGGAATCATCAATTCTGGTAAAAACGGGAGGTTCTTCAGACCTTGTAGTTCACGGGGATACTGATGGATGAGACTGGGGCCCTTGTCGATGTGGAACTCCGCTGTGATCACATACTCAATGTTGCGTTTCCGATTCTGGAATACAAACAGATCGCTGTTGGGAATGGCGATGTCGGTCATTATGGAGGAGAGGGACCGAGGATTGGGGTGAGTGTTTTTTTCACACGAAACGCGGTTAAGGTGTATTTTTTCATGGCCTCCAAAAAAAAAAAAAATCCTCAGCCTGACAGTTGATACGTGCGGTGTTTCTGTTAGCTATGTGAGATCGCTTCTGCAGGCGCGATTGTTTCCAGACTTTGTTGGTAGTAAAGTCAACGTATAATACACTACATAACAAGACAAGGAAGTACAGACTAGCAACACAAAAACCAGGCAAACACAGACATCGCAGATTGACGAACAAGACAACCTTGATTGACAAAGGAATCGATGGGCGTGATGCCGGTCGGGCCATATATGCGGCTAATTTGACAACGGAAACCGACATTTCTTGGTCCTAACAGTGTTGATGATTTGCAAGCCTCACTAATTGTCGAAGTATTCAGCCATTTCTTGGTCCAATTCTTCAACCGTCTTTTTGGCCTTCTTGGCGGGCTTCTTCTTTTGAGGGGCTGGCTTTTGAGGTGCAGCCGTCTTCTTCAACTTCTTTTGCTGCAACTTCTGCTTCAACTTGGCTTGGTCCGACTTGGGAGGGGTAAGCTTGTTGGCGGTGATACGAGCAGCCAACGGCTTTTTGGTGGGGTCAATCACCAATTCCAACTTCAACTTGGAAGATCCTCCGTCAATTGGAGCATTATTGTACTTTTGCACTGCGAGAGCAGCAGCGTTATTGTTCTTGAAGATAATGGTGGCAATTCCTTTGAATTGACCACGCTCATTATAACTCATGGAAACAGTTTGAACACTTCCAACTTGCGATTGGAAAAAGTCCTAGTGGTTAGTATATATACAAGAAGTAGGGTCTTGCACTATTCTCCAGCGGGAATGGATGTCTAGGTGGTTTGGATGTTTCTGGTAAGGATGCCATCGTCGAGACCCAGCTCAATCATGTCCAAGATGCTTCATGACGCGGGGCATACCAAAGAGTCCATTTGCACGTTGGTAACGCTGATGCTAACAAGTCAGCGCCGTACCATTTCCGAAGTACTAGCCGGCCGCACCGTATAATCCTGCTTGAATGTGACCATTCAAGGGCGGACATCGCTATTAGGATACCGCGTGTGAACTAGCACATGGGCAGCATCAGTGAAGATGCCACCACACCGCAACTACCCACATGTTAGCATCACCAAAGGTGACACCAACATCTCTTGACATTGCAATCACGCACTTGCCAGCAAGTGCTAGACATCGCCTATTCGTGTTATAAGCACACCATGAAGGCAGATGTCCATTCCCCAGAATAAAATAGGCAGCAATCATTAACATACCCTAATACCATCTTGCTTGATGTCTTTAGGTAAACCTTGGGCCACCACTTTGGTAGCATAACTTAAGTCGATGCTTGGAGTGGCGATGGTTTTTTTTGGAGTTGGTTTCTTGAAAGAAACAATGGGCTTCTTGTTCACGGACCCGATTTTTTTGCCAACCTTGGAAGGCTTCTTGGCGGTTCTTCTCACGGTCTTCTTCTGAGAAGAGATGATATCATCTAATGATTTATCCAAGGCGGTGGACATGATTGATTAAGTAAGATTTGAAGTTACAAAAGTGGGTAAATTAATTTTCAGTGGCGCGACGTCGATTACCGGCAAGATTACGCCAGCCAGCCCCGAGGACGATCACGTGCATTTGCTCACGTGCTGCCTGCCTCGCTACGGTTTAGGTCACGTGAAGAGACCTGGTGCTGTGCTCGGTGGGGGGTCCGCAGCCCGCGGTTTCCCACCGTTTGCTCGTGCGCTCAACACTGGCTACCCAACCTAAAGCAGCTCGAGCAAACGACATTTTGAACACGGCGCCTAAACCTAAAAATAGGACCTTTAGATAACAAATATACGGGGTGGTCTCATTGGCCCACACTGACAGGTGCACATCGTCCCAGCGAACAAAAAGCAAGTTGGTTTAACCGACAAAAGCCTCGGTTGACATCAAATTCGTAATTGACCCTAGCGATCCGCCGCCGCCGCAACTTAACAAGCCACCATAACTCACAAGCCACTCTTGAGATTGATAGCCGTGTTCACAGGCACGGGTGTGGTGGTAAGCTATGAGTCGGTGCATAGCAAGACGTTTATGATCGGGTGAGTCGAAAGTGTATATTCGGGTAATTCGATAAGGTGTTGGGCGCCTCTTCTTCTTGGCAGGGGCAATTGAGGTGAAGGTGTACAGATTAAGCAACAGAAAAGTGAAATGACACATCACTAAACCAGCTCAGGGACCGGTGAAAAAGTGTCGCAATCCGGCTAATGCAGGAGACGGCCCCCAAATTCGGTTATTGGAGGGAAGCTTAAAAAGAAAAACACCATTACACCGGCGATACCACTGGAGATAGGAAGGGCTACGCCGATAGCGTACGGCATGTCGTTATCAAAGCAATTTAATTCACTATCTAAATACTACACACAAGATTTTGACATCTTTCACGAAATGAACAAATGTAAGCAACAAAACTTCACCAGGAAAGAAAGAACTGAAGAAATGAGATGGACGGGGACGGATGGTGGGATTGGTTGGCAGGCTGACCAAAGTAAGAGCCGTCATAAAAAAAATTAAAACAAAAGGACAAAAAGGGGTAAGAGGAAGAAGTGAGGGGAGAAGTTGAAAGTCGTAAGCAGGTTGGAAAATTCATTAGGTCAGGTGGAATTGTTTATGGGTAAGAGTACCAGTACACTTTCCAGCTTCAATATGAGTTTCCAACCACTTGAGGTTGTTTTCAAACGACTGGAAACATCCCGCACATCGACCACTGATAAGGTTTCTTTCGTTGGACTTTGTTCCGGGAGGATAAATAAAGTGAAGTGCTTTAAGATGGGTTTTGTAAGTGTCTCTTCTTGAAAAGCCTCCAGTGGGGTGACATTTGGTTCCCGAATTTATGGTGTTGCCTTGTTCATCACAGGTTGGTTCCAGAAAGAAGGGACATACAAATGCCTTCCAAGTAGCGTGTTTCTTTAAGTGGCGAGTGAGATAAGATTTCACCTTGAACCGAGCTTGACAGTGGGGGCACTCATATCTGGCGTCAGATCCACAGTCTTCCTCTTTGATGGAAACCGACGATGGTTCCACCTTGATCTTTTTGTGACAAGACACTGATACGGAGCGAGCGCCAGTGTCAGGGCGAATGGTGGAAGAGAGGTTGGGAATCGAATGGGCCCGGGGTTCTGCGACCGGGGCAGTGGGAGCAGTGGCCACCGCGGCCCGCTTGGCCTGGGTTGCCAAGGTGACGTCAAACGAGGGCATTTCTTCATTTTGGTAATTCATGATGGGATTAGATAAAAGACCCATGTTATGGTACGAGGAAGAGGTAGAAACAGGAGTAGACGAGGGAGAAGAAGGGTTCTTTCTCTTGCGGTCGTTGGTCTGCACCGTCTTCATAAAGTCTTCGTCAAGAGGGCTGATGTAAGATTCATTAGAAGAAGAAACGGTGGATTGAATGTCGGAAGGATGCTTGAAATCATTAAAGTAGGTGTTGGTGGCATTTAAGCCAAGCATATTGAGGGCGAAGTGAGACGCAGCAACGCCGTCCTTAGCCAACTGTGATTGGGGAGGGTAAAAGTGGTTGCTTGACAAAGTAGGAATGGTTTGCGTCAACGGAACCTTGGACAACGAAACCGGTTCGTCGGATTGGTGTTGGAGCTGACGAAAGTGGTGGTGAGCGTTGTGAGAATGGTCGTGTTGAAGTTGTTGATGGTGTTGGTGTTGTTGAAACTGTTGGAAAGATTTAGGGTCATTAAACTGATCCAAATTCAACTCAAGCTCCGTGGACACCACCGACGAGTGTTTATACGAGTCCGGCGAGTACATTGCGTCGGAACTCATGGAGCCAACATGTGGCATCGGGTCTGACCCCGACGGCACAAAGTTGAAGTTCATAAAGTTGTTGAAAATGTCAATCTGATCATTAGAACCCGAAAGTGAAAGCTCCAAATCGTCGACGGCACAGTTAACAGGCCCGGAGAGGCGGTTGGTCAAGTTGGTGATAAGGCCGAGCTTGGGAAACAACGATGCCTTCTTGAAAATGGCATCCTGGACATACTGGAAAATATTCATCTTGACCGAAAGGATGTTTCTGTGAAATGACCATGAGTGGTCCTCGTTGAACAAGTAGTTGTTCTTTAATCCCAAAAACAACATCGCAAGCTCATATATTTTGATTTATTAGGTAAAGGGACAACAATATCAGAAGCCCGATTTTAGAGTGGACTTGAGTAAATAGTCTTTGAAGGGGAAAATCAGAGTACAAATAGTCTCAAAAGTAAAGGGGGGGAACACAAGGAGGGAATTTCGAGTAAATCCAACAGGAAATATGTCACTATTTTATTATATTACCAGGCAAAGGAGAGAGGAAGAGAAAAAAAAAAAGAAAAATAAATAAAAAAATAAAATGGCATTTGGGGATCCTAACTGCCGAAATTCAGGCAAATCCACACTGTGTGAAAGATAACTGTGGTGTGCAATTCCTGCATTCGACATAAAAACCGACCAAATACATGTGGTAATACGATATCCTGTATACGAAAATGGGGCATTTATCCAATCATGCGTTCTTCTTACTTCGTTATCTTTCCTGCACCGTGAAATTTTCATACGGCACCAGATGACAAGAATCCGCGGTGGAAAAGTTCCGAACTCCACCGATATCCATTCAAGTGTTGATATATGACATTGTGAGATAAAAATAGAGAAAACGAAGCAAGTGTTGATGGACTACACATGATGTGGGACATTCAGGGTCAATTGCATAGGTGGGTTAGTTGTTATGGTCGTCATGCAAAAATGTGGAGATAGGACGACTGGCGCTGATTGCAATGATGTTACATCCTCCACACTTATCTTGATGCGGCAATGTCGATGGACCGGTTACCCGAACTGGCCGCTTTACGCTGGTGGGGGACCCTGGTGATAACGGGGGACCGCGGAATCACGTGTGTGGCGCCTCGAGGCGGTTGGTGATGGGGACGGTGGAACTCGGTCACGTGTGCGGCACGTGCGATGCGCTCGCGGCTCCCGCCGTCTCGTGCACCCGTGCACCGTCACGTGTGGGAATGTTTTCGGTTTGCTCGTCTGTTTATACCAGCCATATAATTGCATTGGCGGGCGATAATTTTCCCATCCTCCACCACATCCACCCATGACGGAGAAGTTTCAGCTGGACTATCCCAATAGTCACTACCTTGCCAATCTCAACAATCTCAACCAGGCAAACCAGACGGTGGAGCTCAACCGGCTCCCAACGTTGGGAGAAATTCTCTCTAACAAAACAAAGAGCCCGGTTGATCTTTATACGTTTTATTTGTTTATGAAGGAGATTGAAGGCAAGGTGGACTATCTAGACTTCTGGTTTGACTTGATCAACCATCTAAACCTATGCAAGCATTATGTTAAGGGATTACGAGAAAGTATTCTTCGGCATTCATCTCATATGGATCGAAACTCCAACTTGTCTCAGTTCAACATTAATCCCCAAGACCCCCGTCAGAGCATTCCCCTCAGTGAGAAATCCAAGCATAAATCTTTGAGCTCCTCTGTATTGTTGGACTTGATCATCAATGACCATGTGTTGGAAGACAACGACTCCAATCGGTTATCCCAGTTTCTTCGAGGCGAAATCGACATTGACAATGCTGATCCCAAGCTCCAGGCCATCATTGATCAGTACAATCGAGAAGAAAGAGAAAAACAGCATACTCCCCAACTGACGAATAAATATCAGTTTGATAACTTCGAGCCTCCTAGGGCAGAGGATATCGAGCAAAAACGAGTCTCCAGTGGGTCTCGTCTCCTTGAAGATAACCAGCTGAATTTGTCTTCTATTCAATATGAAGTCAATGAAGCCAAACCTGCATCTTTTATTACTTCCCCCAAGTATGTTTCCCTTACATCGGGTCAAGATACCTTTCAGCCGCCTCAGCGGCCTGCCCGTCATTCCATCAATCCTTCGTTGTTGGAGAAATTAATCAAAGAGTCCAGTTTATCATCGGCAGAAAATCATTCCTTCATCACCCGAAACAATCTCAAGGAATCCAGTCATAATCTTCTTCTCAAATACTTTGTGGAAGACTCGGAGAAAAATCTCTATCTCCCCCATGATCTTAATCTGCACATCATCAAGTGTATTGAGATGGATGGAAGAGATGACCCCGATGTATTTGCAGGTGTCAAGGTCTACGTTTTCAACAAGATTGAAAATGACCACCTTCCTCGCTTCTTAAATTTCATGGCCATTCGCAACATCAACAAAACCATCAACATTCGTATCATCGTGGGATTCATTTTTCTCTTCATTGCGTTTTGGATTGGCTTTTGTTTGATTTTCCTTGACTACTTCAAGGGCTACCGGGCTCCGGTGGTGATTCCCTTCCTAGTTGGCTTCTACTGTTTAGTAAGCTCCATCTACCTTATTGACCCCATTCTTTGTTGGTTCCGTCTTAGCGAGAGTTTCGTATATGACAAATCGTTCATCCGTATCAGTGAACCGTTCATCTACCGGTTGCTATTGAAGAGAAGCTTGTGGGTCCTCTTTCTAATTTTACTTCTTACTGCCGCATTCACCATCTTGTTTTGCTTGGTGCCAGGCCACCGTCTATAGTCATGTACGTTATGAACTGTGTGTTCCCTCCGTCTTAGCCATGTTCGTCATGAACAAGCACTCAAACGAGCTGGTGCCTAAGTCGTGGTTGAAGGCTATACATTTCTTAGCCACACAAGCCCTCGTCTAATCGATGTCCTCAATCAACCTCAGTCATCGCACAAAGCACATTACACTTTCAATTAGCTTCTCTTCTTCTACGTCCAAGTCCCAAGCCGGATTCATCTGTGTACAGAGAGTATATTAACATAGACTAATACTTAAGCCTCGTTCAACAATTGTTGCTTCTTCTCCTCAACTCTTTGAGCTCTTCTTTCACGAGCAGCTCTGTTTCTGACTCTTCTAGTTTCAGCCTCCTCCTTAAGAGCCTTTTCACGCAAAGCTTCAGCCTTGGCTTGAATGACATGCTCAACCAATGCTCTCTTGTGCTTGAAGGTGTTACCCTTAGCAGACTTGTACAAGGAGTGGTACAAGTGTCTGTCGATCTTACCAGCGTCTCTGTATTTAGCCAACAATCTTCTCAAGACTCTCAATCTTCTCATCCAGATAACTTGAGATGGCATACGAGCATCCTTGGTACCCTTTCTCTTACCGTAACCAGTGTGTCTACCAAGCTTCTTGGATTCTGCCAATCTTCTAGCTCTAGATCTAGAGTGAACGATGGATGGCTTCTTCACAATGGTACCGTTTCTGTACAACTTTCTGATGGCCTGACGAGAGTTGGCGCTGGCCAATTCAGTGGTCTCGTTAGGGTCCAACCAGACCTTTCTCTTACCGACACCGACAACAGCGGCAGCAAGTCTCTTTTGGGTTCTGAGATTAGCCCTAAGAATGTTAGTATTGTGTTCTTGAATCAGTCTGCTTTTTCGCTACGAAAAAATGACTCAGGGTAAGGGGTGGCAATGTCGTTGAAACCTGTCTTAATGATTTGATGTTGGATGTTGGGATTCATGCTATTCTCTTTGCCGGACGTCGGATTAATGATGAACATCTGCCTTGATTCCTCCCTGTTCACGGATTTTTCATTTTTGGTACATACATTTTCACTTAAAGATGTGTATTCTAAAAGAAGTTTTCAAGGGAAAATTTTTTTAACCAACACCAGTGCGGGCTCTCGCTGGGGCCTGGAGCTCCCGTGCCAGATTTTCTTGTGCCTGCACACAGGCCTATGGTACAACCAATCCTGCACACGACCAGGGAATAGGATGGTGATGGAGCGCTCGGGGCACAGCCCTGGGTGCGCGCACGTGTGCCTGTCTCCGACCTGGGTCTGCCCTGCTCATCGAGAAAAACCTCATCTCGGTTAGTTAGTTAACGATGGCTAAATCATTAAGATCTAAGCCCAAGTTGCGGGCCAAGTCTATCAAGAGAAACAACGAGTTCTCCAAGTATGACGAAGAAAGAAGAGCTAGATTAGCGGAGAAGTTAGCTCAGCAAAATGAAAAATACGTTGATCCACACGCTCCTGCTGAAGAAGATGATGAAGTCGCTAACATGCAACAAGACACCAAGAAGGAAGACCCTTCTCAAAAGGTGTCCACCAGTGGATGGAGAGACTCTCGTACTCAGATTTACAAGAAGGTTAAGGCCAAGAAAGGTAAGAAGAGAAAGTCTCTCAAGTTCTAGGCATTGATGATTTGTGATGATTTCTTTCTAACCAGGACCAATTGGGTTGTGTCCTGGTGTTCTGACCTATGATTAACAATTGGACCTCGTGGTCTGTCGCATTATGTACAATAGTATACTGATATCGATTGTGTTTGTGTAGGCTGGCCGTTAAGGAATGGCTGTGGTGTGTCCTGATGGCGGAGTTTATGTGCATGCATCTAAACTGATGTCGTGGACCGTCCGGTCGGCTGCCTTTCTTGCCCCACCGTCGACTCCCTTCGGTCGCTTCCTCGTCTAGCCCTCCTCTGGTGATTAGTGCCCGTGGTGGCAGCTGGGGCAGCCAGGAGCTATATGCAGATCGCACCCTGGTGACTCTGGCCCATTAATCGCATCTCAACTTTACTCCTTCAACTACATTCTTGCTCATCATGGATTCAAAGACAATTGGTATTTTGGGCGGTGGCCAACTCGGCCGCATGCTTGTGGAAGCCGCCCACAGACTCAATATCAAGACAGTGATTTTGGACGCTCCCCATTCTCCTGCTAAGCAAATCAACGCGTTGGATTCACATGTGGACGGATCGTTCAAGGATTTCGACTCCATCGTCAAGCTCGCCAAAAAATGTGATGTGTTAACAGTTGAAATCGAACATGTGGACGTCAAGGCATTGAAGGCGGTGTCTAAGGATCTCAACATCCCCATTTATCCATTACCAGAAACTATCGAGCTCATCCAGGACAAGTTTTTGCAAAAGGAACATTTGCAGAGCCATGAGGTGCCAGTGGTTGAATCCTCTAAGGTCCCCAGTAACACATCTGAAGCTTTGTTGGAAATTGGTGCCAAATACGGTTATCCGTATATGTTGAAGTCCCGTACTCTTGCCTATGATGGTAGGGGTAACTTTGTGGTGAAGAGTGCTAGTGATGTCGAAAAAGCATTGGAGTTCTTGAGTGATCGTCCTCTCTACGCCGAAAAATGGTGTCCATTTACGAAGGAACTTGCGGTGATGGTGGTCAGATCAATCGAAGGAGAAGTGTTTGCTTACCCTACTGTGGAGACCGTCCACCAAAATAATATCTGTCATGTTGTGTACGCACCAGCACGCATCAACGACACTTTGGCCAAGAAAGCATCGTTGGTGGCGCAAAATGCCGTCAAGTCATTCCCAGGCTGTGGAATATTTGGAGTCGAGATGTTCTTGCTCCCAAACAATGAACTTCTTATCAATGAAATTGCTCCTCGTCCCCATAACTCCGGTCATTACACCATTGATGGATGTGTCACCTCGCAATTTGAAGCCCACATCCGAGCCGTGGTTGGATTGCCTCTCCCAGCCAATTTCACCTCCCTAAGCACATCTTCCACTCATGCCATTATGTTGAATGTATTGGGGGATGAAACTAACAAAAACGGGGAGTTGGAAATTTGCCGCCGGGCCTTGCAGACCCCCAATGCTTCTGTCTACCTATACGGTAAGGAAAGTAAGTCCAGCCGCAAAATGGGCCATATCAACATTGTTGCATCCTCAATGGAAACATGTGAGGGTAAACTCGACTATATTCTCGGACTTGGCGACAAAGTTCACGAGTCTATCTCTAAGCAGCCAAAGCCTTTGGTCGGCATCATCATGGGCAGCGATTCGGATTTACCGGTGATGAGTGTCGGCGCCAATATTCTCAAGAAGTTCGGCGTTCCCTTTGAACTTACCATCGTCAGTGCTCATCGTACTCCTCATCGCATGACGAAATATGCCATTGAGGCAGCTCAAAGAGGAATCAAGTGTATCATCGCCGGAGCTGGAGGTGCCGCTCACCTTCCGGGTATGGTGGCTGCCATGACTCCGTTACCAGTTATTGGAGTTCCTGTTAAGGGTTCCACCTTAGATGGGGTTGATTCCTTGCATTCTATTGTTCAAATGCCCCGAGGAATACCGGTTGCTACCGTGGCCATCAACAACAGTACCAATGCTGCGTTATTGGCCATCCGTATCCTTGGCGCTTCTGACTACAAATGGTTGTCGGAGATGTCACAGTACATGAATAATATGGAAGAAGAAGTGTTGGGTAAAGCGGCCAGATTAGAAAGCGTCGGGTACGAAAATTATTAGCCATGCAAAATAAGGTAAGGTAAAACAAAAAAAAAATAAGATCGTATTACTTATGATGAAACGTAAGAAAGAGAAAGCCTACTAATCAACAAGCCCCCCCATGCCACGTGTAAATCCGATCTGACGAAGTACGTCTGACCTGAAACTCTCATTTAGGTTGGGCTTAAACCGTTGCACTGCAAGTAGTACATATAAAATAACATACCGAAGAAGTAAAACACGGGTCGCGTAGTCGACTGAACTTCTATTGATAAAAACTGATAGTTGAAATTAGGCAATTGTGCTAGTAGATCCAATTTAGCACCTTAGGCCCATAAATAAGCACCTCACCCATAAATCCCGAGCCTATGCATGTTCCCAATAAGGACCTAATGAGCCCTAAGCCTTAGTGTCTACAGGCCGACGTCGATTGTTTGCTTTGTGATTTGGCAACTAAAAATTTATATTTTCATTCAATACATCCATATTTTTTTATTTTACTTCAATTGATTTTTTTGTTTTGTTTTGTTCTCTCAGTGTTATATGTTCGTTGGTCATGAAATAATATCACCTTAGTGAAGGTGGGGAGGTATGCTTGGTTGTGAAATCAATATTCATTTTTTTTTCATTCAGATCGTCCTGGTTTTAAATGCAACGCTCCTAAACAAGACATACATGTCCGAGTTAAGGCCGATTGATTGTGAGACCCGCTGTAGGTAGGTGAGGCTACTTTGATGGGGCTGCTTTTCTGTGGCTAAAAACCGCGCAGCCACTCATGTGGGTAGCAGATCTTGGAGCAGCCACCACTGGGCCGGGCTAGTCACGCATGTAAGTGCTCATAAATAGTCCGATCTCTCACGTAAAATGCTCAAAGGCCATGGGCTCTTGATAATAGTCATGGGGTTGATCCATCATAAATTCCATTCCGACCTGCGGATGTAAAGGCTGATAGGTCGGAAGTTGGGACGGGATGATTGGTGCCGGCATTTGTTGTTGTAAGGACTGGAATTTCCTCTGGACATTAACCTGAGGAGGAATCGAATCCGGCACGGTGATGGTGGTGGATGCAGTAGGGGGGATCAAAGAAATTGATGAGGATGCAGGAGTGTAGTTTAAAGAAGCGTCAGTAGGCTGGTACATCACCAGCTGAGGAACGATGTTGGCATTGGCAGTGATGGGAACCGATTGCATGGGGTAAGAAGATGATGGAGACGATGTAGAAGGAAGTATGAGCTTGGCGGTGGAGGTAACGGCATCCTTAAGATCCACCACTTTGGCAAACTCCCAGAGAATAACCGCCCGGACTTTCAGCTTAGATAAAAGATTATTGTGTGATGGACGAGAAGAATCAAACACAACCTGTTTGATGGTAATTCCCTTTAATGCGTCGCCACCCGAAGTTGAACGTTGCATCAAATCTTCAAGAAAACACCGCCAGAACTTGGGGAAGAATGGGATGTTCTCGTTGACTTGAAGCAGCTCAAGCAGCTTGACCACCTCGTGTCCAAACGAGTAGATACCCGTGAACATCGAGAGCTTGGAGTTAATGTCACCCGACGCCTTGATGGAGTAGTTTGTTTTCAAGCCGTCCAAGGTATAGTTAAAGGGCAATCTTTGGGGTAACTGGATACGGACCATGTTGTGAATCACTGGCACCGATATGTTTTGAAAGTCATTAAGACTGGGAAACCGGTTGGAGAGCACGGCATTCTCCTTTAATTGAAGGATCTTCAGGTCGCCGGCTCCCGTCTGGAGAGTGAGGATGAGGGGATTAGTGCCCATAGAGTCAGAGATCAGAATGAAGAAGTTCTCAATGGCCACGTTAAGTGTGGATGGCACTGAACGGCTCTTTTTCGACGGAGTGGCCGCCCCGCTGGACTGGCTCTTGCGCTTGACAGCACTGGAGTCACTAAGACCCAACGATTTATTCAAGTTAATCTTGGAAAAAATCTCTTCGAACCGCTTCATATTGTCGTCCTGTTCTTCCTTGTTGGCAAACAACGGACCTTCGTTGATGAGACGAATGATGTCGTGTTTCTGGCCCAAGTTCTTAATCACTTGAATATGACTGCTGACTTGTTTCCGCGACCGGTACTTGCCGGTCTTCATAAGTATATAATCACTGATGAGTTCATTGCGACCACACAGTCGGCCGCTGATTTTGATCTTGTTCAAGCCGTTCTTGGGAATAATCAGAAGCACCTCCTCAAACGCAGCCTCCACATCCTCAGACCAGATGTCCAAGTCGCCGTCGTCACTGCGAGTGGGCTCGTACTTGAGTTCTGGCATCGTAACCTCTTCTTCGTTCTTTTGGTTGAGGGTACTGGGGCTTATCGTGCCCAACACCTTGCGGATGGGGGTCTTGTCGTCACCGTTGAAGCTGGCCAGCTTGGGCATTTCCTTCCGGACAAGTCTCAGGGATTCGTGTACCTGATAAAGCTGCTTGCCGTTGTTGTCAATGCCAATGTCCACAATCATGGGCAACTTCTTGGGGGTGATTGGAGTATTCATCTCCAACCGCTAATATCAACACAAAACAAAAGGGAACTGAGAAAAGGAAATCCTCCACCGGTTAATGGTAGTCTAGAAGTGAATTATTAAAGAAAGTGTTCAACCTCCGAAGGGATATTGGAAGATGAAATAAAAATGGTGCTGGAAATTAACCAATACAATTTCCACCTGATGGACTCACAAATCTGATTTCCCAAATTTTTTTTTAAAGATGGCTTATATATAAATGTGGGTGTAATGTTTTGGTTGACGAATAGATGGTGCAGGAAACAATGCGCGACAAGTCCAATACGGGTGCCGAATAATATTAAGGGGCAAGATGCAGATCTACTCCCAACGGCGTCGGCGACGGGGCGGCGGGCGAAAAAAAAATTGGGCCCACCATTTATTTTTTTTTTTTCCTGATTCCTTTCTGATGATTAGGTTCATTCTCGCCTGAGACATCAGGGTCGGCTATCCCTCGCAGCAAAAATCAACAATCAATCTAGATCGGCCCGCGATGCAGGCCCGAAGCGGCCCCCCCCCAGTACGGGCCAGGATGAGACGTCATTGTGATGATAAAAAATTAGGGCAACATAATGGACTATTTTTTTTTCTCTATTCTTCTAAATAGGTTACAGGGATGTGGGTATTCACGACATGATCAATAACATCGAAAAAGAAAACCACAAATCACAGTATAATACCATATCATCTTATTGTCAGAGCCGAGATTCTTCATCAGGGCACGTTACATTGTTGGATACTCGCCTTAGACAGATGATAATGTGGGAGACGAAGGTCGCATGCCTTGGTTAAAGGTGATCATCGATGATTTCTTTGTTTATGTTGGCCTTTGTGAAAATTGTTCGCTAGATATGATAAGGTTATACGGCGATTGAAATATGGCGGGGTGATGCAGCAGACTTCTGATTACCCTAAAAAACATAACCCAATTGAATTTCTACCCTCGTAGGCCCCTAGGGTGGCAAGTGAGCGCCGATGGTTCATAATGGGGCTTACGCTGATGAAGACGATAGAAACATTTGAAACAATTCGTCATCGTGTTTGGATGAACCTGAAGGTTTGTATTTTTCACCGGATGGTAAAACCTCATTTCCATCACCATCGATATATCCGAGATCTTCGGTCGTCAATACAAGCAGAGGGTCTTTATCCCGAAATGAAACGTTAGATCCTGATACCTTGACAAACGGAACGTGGATCGAATTTTGGATTATTTTATCTCGAGAGATGCGGTCGGCAATTTGATGATATTGCGGCGTTTGTTTGATTAGCTCTTTTATCAATTTCTTCAGGGCCTTATGTGCAGCCGTAGAAGATTTGTTGGCGGTTGCAATATTCTCAAACATGAGACGTAAATCATCAATGAACTGTTCAATTGAAGAGTATTGATAATCGTTAACCTTAGAAATAATTTTGGTGAATCCCCCCCATGAACCAGCGCCGTGGGTCGATTCTCCGCTGATGTGAGATGCTGCCTTGGGTTTATAATTAACCAATAGTTTTCCTTCAGGTCGGGACATGAAGTCTGCAACCACCTGGGCCATGAATTGCTTTAAAGGAAAGTGTGCCGTATCACTGATGAAATTGCTTAGGATGTCCCTTTCCATCTGGAATTGTTGACGTTGCATGTTTGATTTGCTCACCTCGATTAATGTTACAATGTCGTTGGTTACCAACTGAGAAAATTCAAGTTTTTCCGAGTTTTCTTGACTATCGTTACCATATAGGATGGACGACATTGAAATGATGTTATTATTCTTTCGAGTCAACGGTGCTCCTCTCTTTTGCTCTCGCTTAAGGCACCAATATTTGCAAATGTCGTTGCTGATTCGTCGAAGCTCTTGCCACACTGCCTCTTTGGTGTGGAACGGTTTGTATCCTAACCCTCGTAGCACATTATTATCATTGTCACTGAAATCCTCCTCGATTCGTAAATCAATCAACTTGTGAAATATAATCTCCCGAAACCGCCTCGGAGCAATGGGAGTGTTGTGTTCTGTTTGCCATTTAAAGATATTGAGGCGATTTTCGGTTCGCTTCCGACTGCTTAAACGATCATTATGCTCGTTCAACATTCGTAAATCATGAAAGTATTTGCGCGTCTTGTAGATCCCCACAACCACCGCTTGCTGGTTCCACAGGGCGGGACCATGCTTGTCACAGTACGTTACAAGACTCGCCTTGTTCAAAAGGCCAACCTGGAGTCCCTTGGTCATGTCCATGTAAAGTCCAGCGCGTTTAGCACACGTAACATGATACGCCTGGAAACACTGGCGATTGGAACATTGAATGCACGCTCCCACTTTTTGCCGGCAAATGTAACAGCTGAGTTTCCATCGACTCTTGGGAATCAATTCAATTCCTTCTATGGGCTCCATGTAAATGGGATTGGCAAAGTATAGCTCGCTTATCCAGAGTGCACAAATCACATGGCCCCAGAGACTGTTGTCGAGTTGTTTAAACGCTCCCGTCTTACTGGGACAGAAACAACAATCGATACGTTGGTTTTTGTTGATCATGCACTTTCGACAGAGCCACTGACCCTCGGGAATAAACGCCACTCCGTAGCACTCTTGGTGGACGCCAATGTTGCATCCATCGCAAAACACAATGGCATTGGAATTATCGCAGTCACTGTCGTTACAAACGGCACATTTCTGCTCCATAAACGATCCGCTAACAATACCGTCATCATTTCCATACTTTTCATCACTGAGCTCATCAATTGTCATCATCAGTTGGTTGTCGTCGCCATAACTGCTCATTTGAAGCTCGAGCTTGGTCCACTCATTCTCGAGAATGGTCATCACAATCTCAAACACCTCGGGCTTCACCTTGAACTTGAAGTCGCTGCCGTTGCGGGCTTCGAGATATAGTTGGTCTTGCTCGTCCATATCGTATTCCACCAGCCTTTGTTTCTTGGCCATTTTGCCCTCGATGGTTTCGCCGTTACCAACCGCAAACGGTCGGTGGTAGGTGCTGGCATGGTGACGAGTCGGTTTGTGGGGATCTTGAAAGCCGTACTCCGCGAGCTTGCGATTGACCTTGAAGGAAATGTGTTTCCCTCCTAACTTGGCCTTTTTCTTGAAGATGGGTTTCTTGAGCTCCACCCGTGGAATCATAACCTCATTCCGCCTTGATCCACCGTTTGCCTCCTCCCCTTCTCCCAGTCGCTTCACATACATCCGCAATAATTCTTCTTCCTTGAGGTCCGGGTAGATCTCCTTATAGTCTGTTTCCTCTCGCGGTTTGCCAACATCCCATGGAATTGGCGGTCCAGCTCCATCTCCATTCATGATGTAAACACTGATGGGCCGAGTCTCTTTTTCTCTTTTGGACTTCCTAGTCGCGGTGTGCATATATCTCCCCACCCACTCCGTACCCATCTGCACTATGACGTGCGGGCACCCTCCGTCTATTCTACGCCACGGTCAATGAGTTTTTCCTAAAGCATCAACGGGGCTGGGCCTACATGCCTTCCACAACGATGAGGCCACTCTTTTTCCTGGTGAAATGGTTCGCAGAACAACTCCCCTCTTTTGTCCCCTTCTTACGTAAGCGACCTCCCCCGGCCGTCTCCTCGCTCCTCTCTCCTTCTCCACCTATGGCTCCAGCCCATGTAGATAAACTTCTTGAACTCATCCTCGCCGTTGAAAACCCGCTGACGACAATGTCGACACTACAGGGGGTTTATGTACCCCATACTGTAGACGGCTATAAGATGGGGGTAGTTTGAAGGATTATGCGCTCCGTGCCAGCTCCTGCATAGGACATGAGTAGCAAAGAATCTTGTAGAATCACCCGAAGATTCAGCAACACCTCATTTCACATAGCGTCAAAGTGTGTCCCTTCGAGTTTGTGTTCATATCAAGGTCATATAATGGGTAATAATACTTCAACCAGTGCCACCCGAAAATCTACCGCTTCCCAGCGTGCTGACGTTCGGAGGTCTTCTGCACATTCTCAAAGTCTCGAGGATGAATTTAATGATTCAATTCTACATCAAGTTAAGACCTCTAAGCTTACGCCAGTCAAAAGCTCCGATCATCCCAAGCAATTTTCCAATGAGCCCATTGAAGATGAGTTTAATGAACTAAATGATGGACTTTTAGAGACTGATGTTACTGCTGTCAGCCGAAATATCCTTCCTGATAAAGAAAGTGGCGCCAGTAATGATGATATGGATATCGATAGTCTGGACTATAATCTGGAACAAGATCACTCTCCTCCTCCTGATATAAACAAGGTTGATTTTTCCAAAGCTGATCCTCGTCACCATCATCAACATACCCATCAACCAACCCCACAAGATATTCAGTACGTTGCCCATAGCAATGGTAAACAGATTATCCCCGTGGAAGTCAAGTGGGTCAACTCTACTAAGGAAGACATTCAAAAAATCGCAATCATTGGCTCTTTTTCAAACTGGCGAGATGTTATAAAGCTTCGTCCTTCCATCTATCATCCGAATGAGTATGTGGCCACCATTGGACTTCCTTTGGGCGTTCACAAACTTCTCTACATCATCAACAATGAATACCGTGTTAGTGAACAACTTCCGACTGCTACCGATCAGGAAGGTATTTTCTTCAATTGGTTTGAAGTACTTGATCCTCATCGACTTTTCAATCACCTGCAAAATCAACACAATCATGTTGGTGCATCCACCGATTATGATGCTAACATTATCCAAATTGCCGGTGAACATGATAACTCGTACATCAACGAAAAATCAAACAAACTTCTTGCACAGGTATCCAAGGATACCCCTGATTTTGAACATATCGAGGATTCCATGGTCCATGAACCTCTTCAGCCACCTGCTTTGCATGTTCATCACGAACACGGTCTGCCCATAAAGTACACTTCGGTTGATTCGCTGACCAGTTCGTTTCTCGTGTACCCCCAACCTCCTGAAATCCAGTACTCCAGTGAAATCCCGGAGATGTTTGTTAATTATGATTATTTCAAGAGTAAAGGTCCCGATTATGAACTCCCGGAACCTCCTCAGCTCCCGGCTCAATTAAACAATGTTTTACTAAATAAGATTTCTTCCGGTCATCACCCTGCCACCATGGCTCCTCTTAATCAAGCAGGTGATACCAAGGGATCCCTCATGAATCGGTTTGAAAATTTAAAACCTCCAACTCCTGCGTATGCAGATCAACACAGCAAACGGCCCGCTCTTCGTCGTGCGGACTCGTCTTACTATGCTTCCAACAAAGAGGCCTATCATCTATCTATCCCCAACCATGTGATTCTTAACCATTTGATGACAACTTCAATTCGCAACGATGTACTTACGGTGGCATGTATTACTCGGTATTCAGGAAAGTTTGTGACGCAAATTATGCATTCGCCGGCCGACACTTAGATTTCTACGGGTTTTGTATAGTAATCAGAATTTGGTCTTTTCCCGCTCGTAAAGTCACTTGTACCTCTCAGTTTTTCGTAAAGTTTGCTGCGAATCTACCAAATGTGTGAAATTACCCTTTTTTGTTGATGTTACTAGCTCTCCACTTATTGCACATCAGCATTACCTGATTAATCCCAACAACTCCAACTTCAAATGTTAAGTTCCCCAGCCCAGTACTTACCCTTACCACCGGGAGCTATGTCATGATTCTCTAGTCTGTCAGTCATCTGCTACCCGTCTGCTACCCATGTGCAACACCATCTCTGGTCACCGTCCAGTAACTGTCTCCCTTTTAAATCATGTGGCCAAAAATACACCACTGAGTCGGCCTAACCTGTTCGATTGTAATGGTGGCTTTTTACGGCCACCCCATTTTGTTGCAAACCCGATTAAACCGGCGCGCTGACAAATATCCACAGATACATTTAGTCACCGCAAAACCCATTCCCCCACACATCTCCATTGACTGATCGCCAATTGTTCAAATGTCTTGGACCGGCTTGAAGAAGGCCATCAATAGGGCCGGTGTCCAGGTGATGCTACGAACTGGAAATATGGAAGAAACCGTGGATCGAGAATATGATTTCGAGGAGAAGCGGTTCAAATCCATGGAGGTTCACTCGGTTAAACTTCATCAAGAACTCAAGAAATATTACGACTCCATTAAGATCGTGGGAAATTCTCAGGTCAACATTGCCGAAGTTTTGGCGCTGATGTATGGAAACCAGACATCCGGTGACACCGAGACGGTGAACCGATTTCCTCAGCTCTACTACAACATACTCAAAAAGTTCAACACTGACTCGTTATCAGCCATTGAGAAACCTTTCCATCAAACCGTGGTCAATCCGATTGCACGGTTCAACTCCTATTTTATTGAAGTCAATGAAGCCATGAAGAAGCGTGCCCACAAGAAACTTGATTATGATGCCATGAAGAACAAGGTCCGCAAATTGATGGAAAAGCCTCCTGAAGATGCTCAGAAACTCACCCAGGCTCATTCCGAGTTGGAAGTATCTGAAAACGTCTACGGGGAACTAAACGACAAACTAAAGAACGAAATCCCCAAACTCATCAACGCCCGCATTCCTTACATTGATCCTCTGTTCGAAGCATTTGTCAAGATTCAACTGAGGTACTTTCACGACAATTACGACGCCCTTAATGAGGTCCAGTCTCATTTGGATCTGCAAGCTAGACAAGATTACATCTCCGGAGATCTAGATAAGCGCCTCGACCAAGTGCTAGGCAAGATGAGAGAACTCGACATCACCCACTGACCGTCCAGAAGTCTCCGTGTGACTTGAAATCTACTAACTCCCCAACTTATCAACATGTTTTTATTTTTTCTGTAGGGGGGATCAATTGAGAAACATTGACGATCCATGGCCGGGGTCAATGCCAAAAAAAATCTCATTAATTTCAATAGATAAGCGCGTTGTACATCATGTTTCGAAAGCAACAGCCAGAGCCCACCGCTGCATTCGATGATTCCTTCTGGCACTGGTATGTTGATAGCTACAGCCGAGCCAAACATAGAGAAGTGGAGGGACTCATGAAACCCGTGGAGAAAAAGTACCTGGTAAATTCAACCTCCGTATTCACCGTGACCCGATACTTTGATGCTCTAAAACTCCCCGTGCCTCCTCCTAATCAAGTCATCGCATTACTACGGAGTCCTTTTACTCAAGGAGACCTTGTCAAAACCTTTCATTTGATTCGCTATTATCAACTAAGCAGTGAGGGACTTTTCATCACCAACGAGGGAATCGACAAACAGGGAGGCCTCATTCAATACGCGGGGGCCGAGAATTGGGAGAATGTCATGTGTTACATGGATGCGTTACTATTTTCCATGTTTGCTAATCTTGAAAGTTTCGAACCTATGCTATTTGTTTCCAACCAACATCCCGATTACCTCACCAACCAACTTTCAGGGTTGCTCCGAGTGTATGTAAATCTCTTACGGTCGGGAAATCTCATCACCACCGATCTCACCATGAGGATCTGTGAAGTGCTACATAAGTTGGGATTCGAAGAGGCCATGAGCCACAAGCAACAGGATTCGGCCACCTTGTTTGAGTTTCTCACCGAGACTCTTTCCATGCCTCTTCTCACTTTTAAGATTGACATCAAGCACGGCGGAAAGTTCGACAAGGATGATCAGAAATACCTGAAAGAGCGCATCCTCTTTGTCAGTCTACCAGAAGATGACGAAGGACATCCCATCGAAGATAAGTCCCGAGACAATCATGTGGAGAACGCCGACCATGGGGATGAGATTCTACTTGAAGAATGCTTGGAGCACTACTTTAGTGATTCCATCAGTGTAAAGCGTGAGCTAGAGCGGCGGGCCACGTTGGAGTCTCGTCTTGGCGAGGTGGTGATCTCCGAAGAACCTACGTCTCAAGATAAGCTGGAACCGGCTGCCGAGCAATTCGAATTCTCCACCCGCAATCGCAGCGACAGCAAGAACAACACCAGGACTTCCACTAGGACAAGGTCTTCTACCCTTTCATTGTGGTCAAATGCCGAAAATGACTCTAAAGAAGTGAGTCTCCCTGCATGGATGTTTCTTCGATTACTCCCATTTTATACAGACGATAACATCATTCAGAATAACAAGAGTATCGCCAAGAATCTGAAGGAATTTGTCAACCGAAGACCTATTCTTCCCATATGTTTAAAGCGTTATTCATTCAATACCGAGAAGTCTCAAGCTCACCGCTCACAACAACGCATCATCATCCCTCCTATCATCAACCTTCCTCAGTTTGTGGCGGATGACGAGAATGATAGTGCCCCAGGAAACTTCAAGTTAATTTTAGAAAGTGCATTGTGCCATCGAGGTACCACTATTACATCGGGCCATTTTGTGTCGGTGATTCGTAAAAACACCAAAAAGATAGACGAGTCGGAGGATGAGGCATATGCAGCCACCTGGTACCTCTACGATGACATGAAGAAAAAGCAACGGGTGGTTGAGAAATCGTTTAAGGAGATCTTCGAAACCGAGTGGCCCTACATGTTATTCTACCGTCTTGTGGATAATGACGGGCCACCTACCCGTCGTACGTCGTCTTCAACGTCTTCCGTGGTGATTCCTCCCAAGGGTTCCAAATCCAAGTTTTGGATGGAAAAGGAAGATGTTCTTAGTCCCATCATGTCGGCATCCAATTCCAAGCCGGCCAGCATCATATCGGAGGAATCTGCCACTTCAGCATTGCTTAATCGCCTCAATAGTGCCAAAAGCACCACTTCCAGCATACCTATTCCCGAGATCTCCCCTCTAGATTCCCGCTTTGTGGATATTCGCAACAGATACTATTGGTTCGTGACCGATAAGGACAAGAATTACTACAAAGAACTACCCACGCTTTCAAAATCTACTACACGTGAATGGAGTATCAGCATGTCACCACAGTTTCGTCGAAACTCGCAGTGGAGTTATACGCATCTCCCCGACTTGGCTGGCGTCAACAAGGAGCTAGATAAGGTGGAACGGGGGGAGAATGATTCCAAATGGAAATTCAAACGTTCTCGCAGCAACGTCACTAGTCCAGTGCTATCGGCGCTGGAGCCCGACTCATCAAATGCCATCACCGACGGAGACCACAAGAAAAAGGGTCGATTTCATCGTCATCATCACCAATATAAGCACGACAAGTGCACTTTAATGTAAATAACTCTCCTGATGTGCATGAAAATAGCATGGGTACTTATTTAACTACATAAATATCTCCACTTCGTCCTGCAACCACAACTCCGCTGGTGGGATGACTCCGAATACAAACTAACTGGCCTGCAGTGGTGTTTATCTTCGCCAGAATACGCCCCGACTTCCACTCCCATATAAACACATTTCCCTTGGAGTCCCCTGACACCAAATAGGTTCCATCCGGCGAAAAATCCATTTGCACTGCATACCCTGCCACATTATGTCCCTTGAAAGACTTTTTCTTGTTAGTGAGGTACTTGCCCATTCCTTGCATCACGATGATACCATTGCCAGTGGTTTGTAAAGCAATATGCTGCCCTGAAGGATGGAGAGCAACCGTAGAAATGGAATACCGATCAGCGTCTGACACAATTTTCACAGGACTGTTGACCTGCCAGTCCCATATTCGAAGCGTCTTGTCAGAGGAACCAGACATGAAGCGATCTCCATTCGCGAGACTTATTAAAGATGTAATCGATGCAAGGTGATGGTCATATGTTTGGATAGGTAGCTCAGTTCCAAGTTGATAGTGCTCTATTTTATTGTTGGATAGGCCCACAACAAACTCATCTTTGGAAGGGTGGAATAAAAGGCAGTTGGGCATGGACGCTAGACTAAACGTCTGCTCTATAGCGCCCGAGCCAGTCTTCCAAACAATAACCTTGTTATCAAAACCACAAGACAAAAAGCGACTACCGTCTCTGTCAAACACAATATCCTTGACGGCCTGAGAGTGTCCGTAGAATCCTCGAAGTAGTTCGCTCCGAAAGTAGTCCCAAAGATACACCTTTCCATCATTGCTCGACGATAGGAGAAGGTGACCTCGCGGGTGGAACTTCAATTGAGTCACCCCCTTGGTGTGTCCACTCAACGTGTGGGAATGGGTTTTTGGAACCATCCATTTCGACGGAGATTTGCCTTCGTCGACCATGTAATTTCGGTCGACGAAGGACTCCGTGGTGATTGCTTCAAACAACTCATCATCCGAAGATTCCTCCTCGGACGACTCAGCATCTACGTGCTTAGTATCCTCTTCGCTAGAAGTAAAAGGGTCGGTAAAGCCGAATTGATTCCTTTTCTTGGTGGTCTTGGGTGGTCTGGAAATCTTGGTCCGCTTGACTCTGAGCGCAGCCTCATCGGTGTAGGATGGCTGAGATTTGTGTTTAACGCCACTAGAGACTGCTTCGTTGTCAATGGTAACAGTGGGGGCTATATTGAAGTCAGGAACCGGACCTGTATGGTCGGAGTCAGAATCACTGTCATAGCCTAAGTTCATGGGGCATCGCAAAATCGCATCTCATTCTAACATTTTTATCACCATCATGAGCAAAAGAAGACAGGAAGACTCCGACTCCGACATCGACGTCAGCTCCACAGACTCCGAACCGGAAGTGGAACCCCAAGATGAGGAGGAAGTCGTCAACGTGGATTTTGACTTTTTCGACTTGAATCCCGAGGTGGATTTTCATGCCACCAAAACATTTCTCCGCCAATTATTTGGAGACGATGCCTCCATGTTCGATGTGTCAGCATTAGCCGATCTCCTTCTTACCAAGAACGCTGTCGGTACCACTATCAAGACGGAAGGTAAGGAAAGCGACCCTTTTGCATTGTTGTCAGTGATCAACGTGAGCGAGAACATCAGCAAACCATCCATCAGATCGGTGGTTGAATACGTGTTGGAAAAGACGAAAAAGGACTTGGAGTTTAACATGACGTTGAGACAGCTCCTTTCCAAGGATCAAAAGTTTAAAGTTGGTTTAATCATCAGCGAAAGAATGATCAACATGCCGGTGGAGGTGGTTCCTCCCATGTACCGCATGCTTTTGGAGGAAATGGAAAAGGCCGAGGACGCCCACGAGAAGTACGAGTTTGACTACTTCCTTGTTATTTCTAAGATCTATAACCTCGTTGCATCCAACATGAGTGATGACGAGGATGGCCAATCTAAGAAGAAGAAGAAATCAGAGCCTCAATCAGAGTCCGACTATTTCCACTACGAGGATCTTGTTTTGGAGCAAAATGCCAAGTACAGGGGTGTTTATGACTATACCAACTTCAAGCAAGAAACCGACTCCAGAAGAGTGTTTACGGAATATGGAATCGACCCCAAGCTCAGCTTGATGCTACTTTCAAAGGATAAGATGAAGGAGAGTGTACCTCAAATGGCAGAAAAGTTTCCTCCTTTTTGAGTAATGACCACCAGACCATGTAACTACGTTTAGATCATAGACCGTTTAAATTGTGAATCAACATTTGTAATGGCGCCCACGGTAGGAGGAAGGGATTGTGTGTGGACCCATCAAAAAAAAAAAGTGCGGTCAATTTTGGAAAATTTTTATCAACCATGGCTCCTCCCCATAAGAACCAGGCGTTTCGTCCAGAGAACGTCCTCAAGCGTGCTGAGGACCTCATTGCTGTCAAGCAAGAAGGAGCAGCCCTTGAAACTTTGTATGAGCTCATTACCTCCAAAAGAATCCGGTATCTTCCCGTTGAAGATTTAGAACCCATTGCCCTTTTGCTTATTGAGTTGGCAGTTGACCTTAGAAAGGGAAAGCTTGCCAAGGACGCTTTACACCAGTATAAGAAGAACGTCCAGCTCTCAGAAAACGGTTTGGAAAGTGTGCAAGTGATTGTTCGTAAGTTCATTGACTTGGCAGAAAAGAAGTTGGACGAGGCCCAGATCAAGGCCGACAACAAGATTGAAGAAGCAGACGAAGAGGATCTTGAGGATGCTCAAACGCCAGAAACTATCTTGTTATCTGCAGTTTCTAATACCGATTCACAGGATCGTACTGAAAGGGAGCTTGTCACGCCTTGGCTCAGATTCCTTTGGGAGGCCCTTAGAGCCACCTTGGATATCTTGCGTAACAACTCCAAGTTGGAGGTGACCTACTCTGCCATTGTGAATCAGGCATTCCAGTTTTGTCTCAAGTTTAACAGAAAGGCAGAATTCAGACGTTTGTGTGAATTATTGAGAGCCCACATGCAATCTGTCACCACCCAACCCAAGGTAGGTGTCACTGCCACCAACCAAATTGATCTTAGTGACGCCGAAACCGTTCAAAGATACCTTGATCAACGTTTCTCGCAGTTGAACATCTCCGTCAAGTTGGAGTTGTGGCAAGAATCATTTAGATCCGTTGATGACGTCCACACTCTCATCACTGCGTCCAAGAAGGCCCCCAAGCCTGTGATGATGGCCAACTACTACGAGAACTTGGCCAGAATCTTTGCTGTTTCTGACAACTCTCTTTTCCACGCTGCTGCCTGGAACAAGTTCTTCAACTTGTACTCGCAATCGCCCAATGCCACCGACGATGAGTTGTGCCACTTTGCCTCCATCCTCGTGTTGTCTACGTTGTCGATCCCCACCAAGTCTTTGACCACTAACGAGACCATTGTCGATGAATACAAGGCCAAAAATGCCAAGTTATCTTCGTTGTTGAACTTGGCCCAAGTTCCTACCAGAGACGGTCTCATCAAGTCGTTGACTAACAGAAACATTTTGTCGTTTGTTGACCCTGCCGTCAAGCAATTGTACGATATTCTTGGAGAAACCGAGTTCCATCCTTTGACTGCCAAGACCAAGCTTGAGTCTGTATTCAAAGTCATTGCTGAGGACAAGGACTACAAGCCATACATCCCTACTTTGACCAACGTCATTTTGATTCGTTTGTACCAACAAGTGTCTCAGATTTACCAAACCGTCAAGTTGGACTTTTTGGTTTCTCTTGGTGTTTTGGAAGGTACCGACTACACCCTCAGCTCGCTCCAAGTTGAAGACTTGATTGTCAACGCTGTCAAGGATGGCCACCTCTCATTGACCATTGATCACGAAACCGATGTTGTTTATTTTAAGAGTGATCCATTCGAAGATTCATTCGCGGAGAACATTGCTTCTAAGATCCAACTCTCCCCAAGTGAGCTCGTTAGAACTCAATTGTCCAAGCTTGCTTTTACTCTTGCATCATCGGCCAAGATCCTTGATCCTGAATACGACAACCGTGTTAAGGCAAGACGTGATGCTGCCATCAAGGCTGCTATCAGCGATATGGTTAGAGAACAACAAGATATTGCCGATCGGGTCAAGATCATGGAAGAACGTAGGCGGGTGGCAGAACTTTTGAGAAGAGAGCAGGAAGAAGAAGCCGCTAGATTGAGACAAGAGAGAATTGTTGCTGAGCAAAAGGCTGAACAAGAGAGACTCATTGCCGACCAAGAAAGAAAGAATCGTGAAAAACTTGAAAACGAAAGACAAAAGATTATCGAGAACGACAAGAGGAAGATTGCCGAAGAGATCAATGCCAAGGGGATTATCCAAATTGATCTTGACAATCTTCAGGACTTCGATTCCGATAAGTTGCGTTTGATGCAAATTGAGCAATTGAACAAGGATAAGAAGGAATTAGAGGAGAAACTTCGTGGATTGTCTAAGAAGATTGATCACACCGAGAGAGCATACAGACGTTATGAGTTGCAACTTCTTGAAAAGGATGCTCAAGCTCAAAAGGAAAAGGACGCTCAAGCCTATCAAGAGTACAAGGCTGCCAAGATCGAGAAGGCTAAGAAGGATCACTCCAAGGCCATCGCACTCAGAGACAGATTTGCAAGAGTCTTGCCCGATTACCAGAGATTCGTTGGTGTCATTAATGAGAAGAACGCTTCAAAGCTAGCTGAATTGAAACAACGGACTCAGGCTGAACTCGAACACGCCAAGCAAGAGCGCATTGCTGAGATTAAGAGACAACGTATTGAAGAGTTGCGCATCATAAAGGAACAAGAAGCCAAGGCCAAGGCCGACGCTGAGCGTAAGGCAGCTTACGAGGTTGAGATGAACAAGGTGCGTGAAGAGATGCGTCTCCAAAAGGAGAAGGATGCCGAGATCCAATCGGAGCGTCAAGAGTCCGAGGAAGAGATTGCGAGAAAGAGCCCAGTTGCTTCTCGTGGATCTCCATTCGGCTCCGCCCGGCCTGCTGGAGGATCTCCATTTGGATCGGCTAGACCAACCGATGGACCAAAAGCCTCTCCATTTGGCACCGCCAAGCCTGTTGATGGAGCTAAAGCCTCTCCATTCGGCACCGCCAAGCCTGTGGAGGCACCAGCACCAGTACCAGCACCAGCTCCAGTGCCCGATCGTCCATTGACTTTCCGGGAAAAGATGATGTTGAAGCGTCAACAGCAAAAGTAGGAACATAAAATTTCGCGAATACATAGCTGTCAAAAAATTTTCTTTAGATACCCCACGAAAATGATCACCATCATTGGTTCTCTAAATTATGATCTAGTGACCTACACCAATAAGGTTCCGGAAGGAGGAGAAACTTACGAAGCCAATTCTTTCGAGACTCACTTGGGTGGCAAGGGTCTCAATGAAGCACTTGCCAGTGCACGGTTATCCAAGCTCCATGTGCGTATGATTGGCAATGTGGGAGATGATTCTTTTGGCAACGAGTTGAAGCAAAGTTTAGTGGACGCTGGTGTAAACACCAGCCTTGTGAAGACGCTTGCCAATGAATCTCTGGGAGTGGCTACCATTCTTGTGGAGTCCAATGGAGAAAACCGAATTCTCATTACCCCAGGTGCAAATGGTCTCCTTAAGCCCACCGCCGCCGATTATCAAGCTTACTTCCCTGACCCCGAGGAAGGAGGCTTTGTAATATTACAAAACGAATATCCACACACCCTCGAGTCGATTGCATGGATCCATCGCCACCGTCCCAATATCAATATTGCCTACAACCCATCTCCATTCAAGCCTGAATACATAAACGCCCAAACGTGGAGCCAGATCGACTTGCTCATTGTGAACGAAGGAGAAGCTTTGGACGTAGCTGCATGTCTCTCCCCAGGGGGGAACGACAAGTATGACGAGGCCATTAAAAAGGACCAAATTAGCGGGTTTTCCAAATTGGCCAAGGCACTCCAGACCATGATCAATCAGGCCAACGTCAGCACTGTGGTGATTACCATGGGATCATTAGGATGCATCTACACGTCCAAGGATGTTGCCGCTACGTTCGAAAAGAGTGTCAAGGTCGATAATGTGGTCGATACCACCGGTGCTGGAGACACTTTCTTTGGGGGAGTGGTGAGCCAATTGGCCCAAGGCAACCAGTTGGCGGAGGCCATCAAGTTTTCCACTAAGGCCAGCTCCATAGTGATACAGAAGAAAGGAGCCGCGGAGAGTATTCCTACATTGGAGGAGGTCAATTAGAGAATATCGAAGTATTAATATAATGTACAATAAATAGTACGGCCATGCAACATGGCTTGTCCGGGTGGATTCCATCACCCTATTTATAGCATGAATATGTAGCACGAACGGTAATTACGCCTTTCTCGAACGGATGGTATCTGGAGCAGGAGAGTCTCTACCGGAAACGTAGACATACTCGTTAACCTGAGCAGCAACACCACCCCTGATAGACTTAACCTTTTGAGACTTCTTGGAGCCTTTCTTTTTATAAACGTCAATGTAGAAGGCAATGAAGAGCACGAGGTAGGAAGAGAGAATAGCACATCCCGAATATGCTGCCAACATAGTACCGGCACAGTCCCCGCATACGGGGAGAATAGAAGAATATTCCAGAAAGTAGGTGAACACAATCTTCTGGTAGGTAGCAAAGTACACGAAGCCAAGATCAAGAATGAACTGGAGGATTTGGAACCGGGTGACCCATTCCTTCCACCACACGCGAATACCTCTAGCAGCGAGGAAGTAGTACCAGTACATAACCACGTGCACGCCCAAGTTCAAGGTGATTGGAACCCAAGAGATGGGGGTGATTCCAATCAATTGGGTGTAACAAAGAAGAGCAGTGGCTCCATGGTGGTAGGTGTGCAAAAAAGTCAATTTCTTCTGCTTCACCACGAGGAACACGGTGTCGATGAATTCACAGAATTTGGTCAAGTAGTTCAAGTAGTATAAACACTCCAATTGCTGGGTCCAGGCTTTTTCATTACAGATGGCGAAGAAAATACCATGGTGGTAAATCATGGGGATCAACTGTTCAGCCATCAACGTCAAGAGGGTCAATGATAACGAGGTCAAGAATAAGTTATGGACTTGGAACAAGCCGTTCAATACCAACGGCTTGATTTGGAACTTCTTGAACACCCAGTCACCTCCGAAAATCACCACGTAGTAGGTAGCGATGGTAGCAGCCACGGGGGGTAACGTCGACAATGGTAGTTTTCCGGCTTCAAAATGAAATTCCGAGGGAACAAAAAATCCTCCAGTTACCTGGGCGACAGTAGCATCGAATAAAGGCCACAAATAAACCCCAAACGGGGTGTCAATAGAGTAAGACATGGAGTAAGCAGCGAAAGAAAGGTAGTAGGCCAGTGGAAAAAAAAAGCAAAACAAATAGAGGGGTTCAGCGAAAAACAAAATACCCGAGCCAAAAGAAAAAACAAAAAATAGGAGAGTCGCCTATTGTCGGTACCGCCTCATAGTGCCGATTAAAACAGCGGGAACCCAACGCACGTGAGAGAACCTTGCACCGAGTCCATAGATGTCCAGCGAATATGAGAGCGACAGTTCTGAGTCAAGTGTTGAGTTGGTTCGGCCGGTATTCGTTAAGAAAACCAAAGCCGCGGTTGACAGCATCGAGGGGGATGTGCTCCACAAAATAACCCTCGCTCGGGCAGAACATGAACAAGACGTCAACTCCCGAGAGGCATCCACCCAAGACTGGGATGGGGTGCTGGACACCGATGATCAGGATCCATCCGGGGAATACCAGGCATGGGTCCACCGGGAGCAAGCGCGTCGGCTTCGCGACAGACAGGTGGTGCTGGAGATGGAGGCCCTCCGCGATGACCACATCCGACGCCAGTATATATCGGAACAACAGAAGCTTCGGGACTTTGAGCACAGTGGGAAAGCGCAGCAGAAACACGAGCCACGAGAACCCAAGCGGAACTCGGTGGAGGTGGAGGATACTCGGCCCAAGCGATTCAAGCCTGACGGGCGTACGTAGTCGGAGACACACGGCGACCCCACAACACACCTTAATGACCCAAGACGAACGACATGGCCCGAAATCAACCATGATTAACACCCCACGAGCGACGTAGGTGACGACGTCTGCCGTATAAGTGGTGACTGTATATAGGAATGATATGCGACCAAGCCATCGGCTGCGTAAGTGCATCTATCACCATGTCGTTGATTCCACTCCCTGGCACGTTGAAGCCATTCCTCGAGTCGTATCTCCCGCCAGAGCACTACGATGGCATATGGGTTACAGTCTCGTACGCCCAGTCGCTTGACTCTCGAATTGCGGCTGAGGTGGGCCAGCAGACGGTGATTTCCCATCTTGAGACCAAGACCATGACCCATTACATTCGAAGCCGCCACCACGCCATCTTGGTAGGCATTGGAACCGTGTTGGCAGATGATCCCAAGCTTAATTGTCGGTTTACCGAAGACGGCAACTCCCACACTCCTCGGCCGGTGGTGATTGATCCCCACGCCAAGTGGCACTATGCGGCCTCCACTCTCAGAGCCATCTGTGACGCCAACCAGGGTTTGGCGCCACTCATTGTGGTTAATTCAAGCGCCAAGGTCCATGAGGACGATGTCCAGGTTTTGAAACAACAGGGGGGCTCGTTTGTGAGGTTGGAATTGACGTCGGACGCCAGCTCCAACTGGGATGCCATTCTCCATGCCCTCAAACAGCACCACATCTCCTCGATCATGGTGGAAGGGGGTGCTCGCATCATTAACGATCTACTTGTGTACCACGCGACGTCGAAAGCCATCAACAGTCTCATCGTGACGGTGGGACCAGTTTACCTCGGAATCCAGGGGGTGGAGGTGTCGCCCGCCAAACACGTCAACCTCACCCACGTCTCGTGGTGGACCGGCACCCGCGACTCTGTAGTGGCAGCGTTCCTCGAGTGAGCGTACATTACGGTTCTACGTCAGTCTGCGTGGGGTTATGCTACTTTATTGCACTTAATATACATTACAAACAGATACGGTACGAGGCGTATCTACCCGAGGTCTCGGAACGACGAATGATCTTCACCACTTCTCCCCTTTTTAATCCCAAATAACGAGCAACAGGGTCCTCTCTTTGAATACGAGGTAACTGAGATTCCTTCAATCTATATCTCTCCAATAATTGTTTCTTTTCGTCCTTGGATAATTTAATGTGCTTAGGAACCAACTCGTGGTGGGTAATGTTGACAATCAAATCACTCTCCTGGAATGTTTCTATGGATGCTGGTGACACCGTTGGAATCAACTTATTGGCACTGGGGGTAATTGAATTTTGGTAGATGAAAACACCGACGCTGAAATTCTTTTCACTGATATGAATACAAAAGTTTCTCATGGTCTTGATGCCAACCGATGCTTCATCACAGAATTCAACCCATAAAGATCCCATCTCTGGGAACTTTTCCAACATCTCGGCAATGGGGTTGGCTTGAAAACACATCAATTTCCGTTGAGGGTCTCCCATGTCATTGCAGATCTTGCTACGAAACTCGTCAAGTGTCATGTCAACTTCCTCCTGGGTAATATAGTAGCCTCGGTCACGGACCATCTCCTTGACGGTCTTGAATGTCCGCCAAAGGCGTGACACGGTTCTGTCAGTTTCTTCCATGGATGGTTGGTGAATTTTTTTCTCATCTCTCGCGCACGTGACTTCAAGTACCTATGTATGTATTTTTCTATGAATCGAAGCGCCGCCGGAATCTGAGCTCGATGTCTGAGCTGCTCTTCCATATTTTGGTCTTGATAGTTTGTAGCGTCATGTTGTTGGGAAGCGCCTGTCCTTTACATTCCAACACAAGCCACTCGGGCGCCGGCCGTTTTTCTTTCATTTCCACCGTTCTCGACTCGAACTTCTCGGTAAGGTACCGAAGAATCTTGCTTACTCGGAGCATGTTATGAGACGTGAGTTTAATGGAGCTTTCCAACGTGGGGAGCTTCTTGATTTTGCGCTGGGACCGGCCGCCAATTTTTTGGTCCGCTGGAAGCAGCGCGTAGTCTACCTCCATGAGTTGGAAGGCAATCTTGGGATTCTCCTTCTGAGGGTATACGTCGTAGAGAATGGGCTGACCGATCCACTTGGGAAGGTGGTTTCGGAGTTCGTTGATGAGCGACTCGTTGGTGGTCTTGGATTCGTAGTTGATTTTGGTGATGTCCTCGAAGTGGAAACTGCACACATCTCGGTAGTTTCCCAACTCCGACGAGTTCTCAAACACAATAATGAGAAGATTGGCAGGAAGCCGGTCCACAGGAATCACAGGGTGATGCACAGAGTCATCGTCCTTGGAATCCTGAGGCACTTCGTCACTGGAGTAGAGCTTGAGAAGTGAGTCAACCACGTAGGAAGCCTTCCCCATGCTATGGTATTTTTCGAGATATCGTCTCTTGTTGAACTGAAGAAGCTTCATGATGGAGTCATCGTTGGCTCCACCAGACAATTCATTCAACTCAGCAAACTCGAGTCCCTCAGTGAGCGCAGGAAGATCGAGTTCGCTTTGGGCACTGATGGCAGAAATGGCAGGACTGGACGGCTGCGACGCATGGATGTTGGTTCGACTCAGCTTACGGGAGAACATGCGGATTCTCTTAGGCTCTTTTTCTTCATCCACCGGGTGTTTCATCTTGGACGCGCGGAGCTTCTCACGAAGGTTCTTGTCAAATTCCCATTCGTACATGGCGTACTGGTGGAACAAGGAGTTGAGGAGAATACGCAGCACCTGATACCGGGTGTCGTCATCCACCTTAATGGCCGGAGATTCCGGCTTAAGGAATGGATAATTGCCCACAAGCTCATCGTAATAGACTTCGACGTTGTTGAATGACGTTTCCTTCAAGGTTACAAGCAATTTCCCGGACTTGATCTCCACATCACACCAGTTGTTGAGGGTATCGTTCGTCTGATACTCGTGGAAAATGTCATCCATGTCCTTGACTCGCTTTTCAATCTCTTCCTTGGTCATAGGCCCCTTGCTACCTGGCAAGGGAAATGACTTGAAAGGTTTACAGATGAAAATGTCCCAAATCTTAATGTCTCCATTAAGATACAACACCACCATCCACCGCTTGTTATTGAGAAACCGCTTCAGAATTATACTCTTGGGCGTTAGCTCGAACTGAACAAATGGCTGCCGCGTGAACGGTATAAGCTCGATCTGTTCTGCCAGCACCGGGTTTAGGAGAATCTCCACCGGCGTCTCATCCACATAGCCATCATCGAACTTGGTGGGGATGGAGTCCCGGTACGCATTTACAAATTCCATCGACGGTCCGCCCCCATTGGAGTTTAGGAACATCGATTTGTACTCGGCAGCGTAGTCCAGGTCATGATGTACAGACATTGGATAATTGGCACTCAAAGAAGACTGGAGATCCAAGTTGGTGGTGTCCATGGATAGATGACTGACTAGATCATAAAAGTCGGAATTAAGATCGTTGCTCTCACTGGTTCCATCTAAAAGACCAGCGGCCTCTCCATCATCGAGGTGGTGGTTGGCAAGGTAATCGCAGCATGTCCGAAGATACTGGTATTTGGCAATCTGGGAGGTATGGGGGACATGGTACCGATTAAGTGCCATGTATGTGGATGCAAACACCGAAGTGTCACCCTCAGCACAGAGAGCGGTGATGGGATACTTATCGGTGGCCACAAGGGTGGATATGCCTAGTTTTTCATCAATGACATCGGCATCGCCCGTGAATGCATCTGGGAGATTCAGTGAGAGGTACGAAAGGTCGGACTTGATGATGTTTCCCTTCTTGTCACCCGAGTAGAACACAGAGAAGTCATCGGAGGTCTGAGGCGCCAACGCCCATACCGGCGCATCGTGAATCTCAAAGTTTTTTAGCACCTTGTGGGTACGAAGGTCCCAGAGTTTGATGGTGGTGTCGGAGGATCCACTTAAAATATAATGGTCATTCATCGACAAACACCTCACATTATCCTGGTGGCCAATAAGCCGCCGGGCAAGATGGGCCAGCCGAGAGTCATAAAGGTTGATGGTACTACTGGGCCCGCCGCAGCAAATTAATCCATCAGCATTGGCCGCCAACGAGTAGATAGACGACGGCAACGAAGACGAACACACATTTTGAAACTGTGTCAATGGCTGGAGAGTCACAATATCCCATACCACAACCCGGCCATCGAGGCCACCACTCACCACATTCTTTTGTGGTTTGAGATATGCGAGCTTTTTGATGTAGTCAGTGTGAATGTTGGGAAAGCGGTGAATTCCCAGAGATGCCTCCACTGATGTAGTACTCAAACCTCCGACGCTATCCGCCATGCTCGACGACAAGTCAATGAGTTTTAACGACAAGTCAGATGAACATGATATTAATTGCAGGTCATTGTTAACAAGCACCAAGTCGTTGATCCAATCGAAGTGGATATTAAAGTCCTTAGTATTGGCAGTGGAATAGTGGGTCTTAGGATTGGTATACGAGAGAGGATTGGAGCTGATGGATGTTTCTAGCATCAAAACTTGTTCGCTGAGGTTTTCATAAGTGACATCTTCCGAGTGCTGAGACTCGCCATTGAATTCAAAATCTTCATCAATGACCGGTGTCCATTCCTTCACCACTCCATCCCTGGCTCCCGAGTAGAGCTTGCCACTATGACGGCTCATCTGGAGAGCATTTATGGGGAGAATGTGATTCTCGCTTCCATTATCGTCTCCAAGAACGTATGAAAGTCCCTTCAGGATTCTGGACATCTGAGACACTAAGACAATGCAATGATTTGGGGGTTATTTCAGTTACCAGCACGGTTCGCTAATGAATTGACAATTTAGCAGAATAATTGCAACCTTATTAATAAATGAGTGGCACCAAAAGAAAGTGAGGTTGAGGTTTGGCGGAGGCACGGGTGCTTTCTCCTCAATTGTCCTCAATGTCAGAAACTCTTAAAAGTGCTGTCTATCTACAAGTGGCCAAGATGGTGGAGGAGATGGTTCACGACATCGATCCTAAGCTCTCCACCACTCCTACGTTTGTCGCTAACTTGGTGGAGCTTGTTTACAACCAGTTGGTGAATTTAGGAGAGGATCTTGAACTCTTTGCCAACCATGCTGGGCGGTCTGTTATCAAACCCGCTGATCTCTACATGGTGACCCGCAGAAACGAGGAGCTCACTAAAATCCTTCAGACGCTCGAAGGCCAAATCCGCAGCCCTCAGACCTAGGTGACTAATGTCGTTTGGGAGGTGTTGAAAGGGGCGGATGGATTTAGGAGGTACGGGTGCGAATACGCGAGAAGGGGCGGGCGCGTTTCGCCAGCCATCATCACCATACCCGATTGGGCCAAATTACCTACGCGTATTCCAAATCTTTTCTCATTACCAACTACTATGAAGAGAAGCTGCCAACAACCCAATGTGATTTCTAAACGAAGCAAGGTGCTTCGCAGCAGACCCGTGAATCTCCCTTCACCTCCAGTGACACCCGAAAAACAACGGGTGGTGGATTTGTCGGAAGAGTTGAGCAAAAGCCGAGTGAAGAGACTAGCTCTCCCTTTGAGTCCCCCTGGAACTCCTTGCCGGGAACGAAACATCTATTCTCGGGCGAAGGCTCTATTCCAACGCAGCAATGCTGAGTCCGGCAGGGATAGTTTGGTGGGACGTCAGCCGGAGGCTCAAAAGGTAAACGAGTTTCTCATCCACAATCTTTCCCACAACTCGTGTGGCAGTCTCTACATTTCGGGCCCCCCCGGTACAGGAAAAACGGCACAGGCGAATCTTTCGTTTCAACAACTTAAACACCAGAACCTTCACAACAACAAGTTTAAGTTGGTGACGGTCAATTGCATGACGTTAGCCAAACCGGAAAACATTTTCCACGAGCTCTACTCGCAAATCACGGGTACTGGCTCCGCCATCCTTAACAAGTGCCACACGTTCGATGACTTATACCAGCATCTTCTCAGTGGCCATGAATATAACTCCGTTGCGATTCTTCTTGATGAGATGGATAGTCTCATCACCAAAGATCAGCAGGTGCTTTTTCAACTCTTCAATTGTGCCTCATCCTTGAAAAACAATGTTCTTTCCACAAAGGTCATTCTTATTGGGATCTCAAATGCCCTCGACCTCACCGACAAGTTTCTCCCTCGTCTTAGAAGTAATGGGTTGAACCCCCTCCAGGTCCAGTTCCTCCCATACACCGCATCGCAAATCAACCAAATCATTACCCACAAACTAAAACTTTTGCTCGAAGAAGATAAGGAAAACATTCCTGCTTCGCTCATTCCTATCATGCATCCCATCGCCATTCAACTTTGCTGTAAAAAATCCGCCAGTGTCACCGGTGACCTTCGGAAGGCTTTCGACATTTGTTACAAGGCAATAGAATTGGTGGAAAAATCCACCGTCAAGTCTCACAATATATCTGAGCTCACCGCATCCTCTGCACCAAAGGTGCTCATTTCCCACATCGCCAAGATATGTGCTTCTTCATTCGGTGACGACACCGTCACTCGTCTCACCAACCTTAATCTTCTTCAAAAAGCAGTGCTTTGTTGCTTATTCGCATATCAGGTCAAAGATTTCTCTGGCAAGCCGCAAAACACCACCGTCAACGTGCTATACGATTTCTATTGCTCTCACACCAAGAAGGTGGAAAACATTATTGCCAAACTCCGCAAGGGGGAGTTCTTAGAAATTATTAGTGCGTTGGAGTCGTCATCTGTCATCACACTTTCTTCTTCCAATCTTGACGTGGGAAACTGTACTATAAAACCCAACATTCCCTACGATGACCTTGTCAAGAGCATCGCCAGTGTGGGTGTTTTGCAAATGCTTGTACAAATATAGAATATTTACCATTAGAGGCACGGGTGTACTCGCATTTCCTGCATACAGATCTCAAAAATTATATACGCCAGCCTTAAAATCTTCAAAACTTCTTTAGACCGCACATTTCCAGCCATCTATCTTTATTCCTTCCTTCAAGTCGTTCATTTGAATCCCGCTTTTCAAATTTCACCCTCCATAAAACCCCTGGCATGCAATAGCACTGATCACGTAACTTATCTCCCAAAGAAACATCTTTTCATTTGAACTTACATCTCAGTGCTTACTCATGTCCTCCGGTTCAAGAGGTCCTCCCTCCAGCAGATATGGAGGCGACTTCGAATACAATAAGCTGCGGCGGAAGAATTTTTTTCCATCAAGTACCAGGCGGGATTTCAGCTCGTCCGGAGCTCCTGCCTCAACCACTAACAACCCCATAGCTAAAGCAAACGACATACCCACAAGCTACCAAGGTAGTCCTCCAACATCCTCTGCATCTTCTACACATCCCGACTATCACCGACAGCGATACAGCACGCAAGGTGGAGCACCGGGACCCGGTTCTAACAGCCTATCTCGCAGTTCATATAGTCGAGACCGCTCCCTGAGTGGCGGTGGTACAGGGAGTGCAAACGTACCAGGCAGCTCCTATGTTCCTTCCAAAGGATACTACTACAATGGCGGTTCGAAGGCAGACTGGAGAGGTGATAGAGGAGACCGCCGACTGTCATCAGGGTTATCCATGTCCGGTAATAACATCAATACTTCCCAGCCAGCCAATCCTGGCTCGTCATATAATAGAGTTCCCAGTGGTGGAAATGGATCCCTTCCCAACGGTGGCTATAACGGAGACTTTAATGGTCGATGGAAGGGCTCATATGGGTCTGATCGACCACGTCCTCCTCATTCAGCTTCGTCTAGGTCGTCACTTAGTAATTCTGTGGGTAGCAGGGCATATTCTTCTCGTGACCGGGCTCGCGGTTCCTCGCTAAGCAAAAGTGTCAGAAATATGAAAAACCGGGGTGATACGTACTACCCATCTCGTAATTACCCTCCTCAATCGAGTCAATATAAGGGCGTCGATCGGTATTCCAGTCGGAAAGGAGAGTTTCTCAAGAGTCGAAATACCAGCGTTGATGGCTACGACGACAGCAAAGAGCCGCTTGACAAGCATGACATGGAGGTCGGCCAAGACGAAGAAAACACCAAGAAAGTCACCAGCGAGTATGCTTCGATGAATAATTCCGATATTGAAGATGATGAAGAAGAAGAAGAGGAAGATGATGATGAGAATAGAGGCAGTGAAAGCGATAACATGGATGAAGAGTCTGACCAACAGGCTGATGATCTGGGCATCAAGGATGATGAGTTTGACGACGAGAAAGATGAACAAGATGTTGCTAAAATGGAGGTTGAGCCTTCGCTGGCTCTTGAAAGTGAAACAAGACCTGTTCCAGAAGCCCCTGTTCCAGAACTAACCACTCATCCTGAAGGGCAATTGCCTGTTTTCACCGAGTCTCCTTCCACCACCAAGGAGCCCGTGATAAGCATGGCTCCATCTGATCAAGGATGCATTTACCCCTTAGGGCGACTCGAGACCGAACTCTTTGAGCTCGATGCTGAGTTTGTGGCTGAGAAGCAACAAAATCCTTCCTGTACTAAATACGTCCCTTCATTGCCAGTGACCAATTTCCGCCACTACTCTTTCTACAACCGCAACATTTCGGGTTACTTACAGAACAAGCAATCTATTCTTGCCAAGCTTGGTGGCATCAGACGGGAAAATCTCAAGCACAAATTACGGTTATGGCAAACGTATGAGGCTGGACTAAAGAAGTGGGAAGAGACTCGTGCTAACATGGAAGAGCAGCTAAGGCTTCTACACCCTCCCGATTCCGAACACAGACGAGAGCTCGAGGCCATCAATATTCGTGCCAAGAGTTCAGGGCTGTCAGAAGTTAGGACTCCTTCAGCAGATGTACCCCCGCCATCAGGCAGGCGAAATCGTCGTCATGGGGACTTGGTTACGACGGAGGCGGAATTCCAAGAGATTCTCAAGTCGCTTGAGAAACAAGATGAAGAGGACCCCATCATCAAGGCCCGTAAAGTCTCAGCCAAAATTCCCGACCTCATTCTCGATCCCGTACAACGTCAATATGTCAAGTTTATGGACTCCAACAACATTGTCTCCGACAAGGTCAGATGGGCCAACCGTGTCAAAACCGACTTTGACGACAATTTTAGTGAAAAGGAACAAGCACTTTTTTGCGAGGGATTCTGCAGGTTTCCCAAGAGATTCGGAGCCATTTCTCGGTTTATGGGAGGGCTCCGTACCGTGGAAGAGTGTGTGGTTCATTACTACACCACCAAGAAGGCTGTCAACTACAAGTACTTGGTGGCGCAATACAAGAAGAAATCGTCCAAAAAGTCGTCCTCGCGTAAGGCTAAGACCAAGTCCAGAAACACATCGCAATCAAATACCCCGGTTTCTACGCCAACTTCAGAAAAACCCGAGCTTGCGGCCAAGGATGAAGTGGACACCAGTGTACCCGTTTCCGAGATGGAGCGGCCAGAGGATGTCGTCTACAGCGACACCGGCCGGCGTAAGCGTACGGCGGCTCCTGTGTTTGATGAGAAGAAAGATGACAAGAAGAAGCGCAAGAAGAAGGAGGAGTTGGAACCAATCCCCTTGGTCCCTGAGCCTGAAGTCATTAATGGTATGGAGATCGATGGCGACGACGACAAGCGCCGCACTATATCCAGCTACTGGAGCATCACCGAGGCTACCATGTTTCCTGGATTGCTCCAGGAATACGGTACGAAGTGGACCAGCATTGCTGACCGACTTGTCAGTAAGACTGCCACCATGGTTCGCAATTACTATCAACGGAATGCCGAGAAGAATGGGTGGATCAAGATTGCTGAAGAAGCTGATGCCAGACTTGCAACCAAGTTTGGCAACAATACCAATGCCATCAACCAATACCCTATTATCCAGGGAGGCCCTCCACCGCCCATTCCCCATCACCATCCTGTGGCCATAAACGGTTCGATTTACGATCCTACCAAGGACCAGGTTATGTACATTCCTTCTTACCAAGTGCCCCAGCCGGTTATGCAACCATTTGCTCCCGTTGGTACATTCCAACACACAGGCACCATAAGCCGTCTTCCGATGACCGATGGTGGCTTGTATCAAATTTCTAGTCAACCTCAACATTCGCCGTTGCCACCGCCATTGTCAAAACCAGGATCCGTACGTCCCTCAATCAGCTCTCTATTATCAAGTGAGCCTGTGAAGGACCACCCTCAGCCTGCTCGTGCTTCCATCATGAACCTTTTGAACTCTGACTCCAGTCCTATCAAGCCTCCAACCCTTCCTCCCAAGTCAGGTCGCAGCAGCTTGGATGCACTTCTCAACTCTCCTCTGGCATCCCAGCCACCAAGCTATACTCCGCCTTCTCGTTCCAACATCAATTCGCTCCTTTCCGACAACAACGAGACGACTGACTAAGTTCTATTTCTTATCTTGTATTAATTACCCCTTTGCTGTACAATAGGTAGCATTTGCTTATGTAATAATTCACACGAACATTTTGTGAGCGAGGAAAAAAAATTTGACTCGAAAAAAAAGCTTATACGTTAGCCAATAATGTTCACTCGTCTCAACACAAACCTTTTGAAAGGGTGTCGTACTTTTTCAAGTGGTCTTGCCATGAGACAAGCGGCCGAAAAGGTGCCTGTTGATATACTAACCGGAAGACCTCCAGTTCCGGCCAGTGCATCAAAAGGTCGCCAATCACTTCTCGTGCCTCCAGCATTACACCATGAAAATTTAAGACACTACGAACTTGAGCGGTTCAGAGTGGTTCCCACTTTGAACACCTTCTTCGGAGGAAACCCTGTTCATGAAGATAATCTCAATCATTTGAACAAGATCATCAGAAAGTACATCAACCTTCCCACCAGAATTGTCGACGACATGGAGCTTCGTACTACTAGATTTGTTTCGTTTGAAGAGTACAAGCAACTTTGCAACTCAGGAACCAGACTCAAGGCCAAGCATCACAAAGAACTTACCGGACTTCTTCACCGATTGAGAAGTATTGACCTTGAATTAATGCCCCAAGAAGTTAGTGAGGTTCTCAAGCAGTTCAGTCCTGCAAGTAACGAATTATCCAAAGCTGCCCACCAAAAGGTTAAGACGCTTGATAATTTCGGAAGATCCATCACCAAGGGTAAGAGAAAGAGATCGGTGGCGGTTGTCTACCTCACCAAGGGTGAAGGCCAGGTTTTGGTGAATGGTACGTCACTCACGTCTTACTTCCCCAAGGATGGAGACCGTAAAAAATTAGCATACCCTTTCAAAGTTGTTGGACAAGAGGCGGAATATAACGTGTTCGCTGAAGTTAGAGGAGGAGGAATCACTGGCCAAGTTGAAGCCATCATGTATGGTATTGCCAAGGGATTGGTGGTGCACAACCCACTCTTCAAGTCGAGATTACACAAGGCAGGTCTCATGACCAGAGATGCTAGAAAGGTTGAAAGAAAGAAACCCGGTAGGGTGAAGGCCAGAAAGGCTCCAACCTGGGTTAAGCGTTGATCTTGTATATATGTAAACTATAAATATTTCCATGAACTATAACGTAAGGTCCTTCAAATATGAGAGCACATCGTCAAGTTCGCCCTTCTGATATGCAGTCACCTTACCTTGGAATGAGGCTCCCTTGCCGCCCCCCTTAAGAGTGGAGAGCTTGGACTTAAGCTCGCCACTGATAGCCTCTGCTTGGGGTCCCATTATCTTCACCATCCCCGTTTTAGTCTTGGTGTCTCCATTCACAAGTACAAGGGTGTTCTTGTCGAGACTGACATCGGACTTGTTGGAGTTGATAAGGGTTGTAATTTGCTTTTGAAGCAAAATCATGTATTCACTGTTATCGGGACGGTAAGCGAACGCAACCTCGCCACCATTAGTGAAGCGATCGTAAATTTCCTGTGCTTCCTGAGCGGCCATTTGCTTTAACAACGTGGATTCGCGATTCACGACCTTCTTGTAATTGTTGTTCAATGCCTCCACCTTCTCTACCACCTCGTCCAATTGACAGGAAAGGTATGCGCCTTGGATGGTTTTGAGAATCTTGTGCTGCTTGTTGAGATAGGAATATACCCGACTCCCACAGATAAAATGAAGGCGTGAATTGCCTCCCCGAACATTCATCTGATGCAAAAGCGACACCGCCTGGATCTGGCCCGTGGACTGAAGATGTGTACCACAACATGGATTTGCATCCACGTCTCCAATTTTTACCACTCGCACAACACCCTTGGAAAGATCGTAGTCATCAGGAATGTGAGAGGTGTCGATTTCGCCTCCGTGCTCGTCAGGAGTGGTGACATTGATGGGGATATTCTCGAGAATGAGATCATTAATCCTCTTGTTAACTTCCGCCACCAAATCATCATCCACCTTCTTCGGAAGTTCTATGTAGTTGATGACATCTCCCATAGACCAGCCGAGTGTCTCAAGACCGTACGTATCAAACACAGCGGAAATTAGATGCTGTCCAGTATGCTGTTGCATCAAATCAATTCTTCGTTCCCAGTCTACTTTTAAAGTGACTTCGGTGCCCCGGTTGATAGGTTGAGGAGTGATATGGATAGCAGTCAACTTGTCACGAAGTACACGAAGAACTGGTACCTCGCTGTCTCCAGGAAGAATGATTTTTCCAGTGTCATAGGGCTGACCACCGCCTTCTGGAAATAGAATGGTATCCTCCAATTCAATGGCATATTGAAGATCCTTGGATTTCTTTTTCTCTTTAAACTCGGCACACAGTACCACCTGGGTGGTGAATGTTTTCAAGAATGAGTTTTTCTGGCAAGCAAGTGCCCCCACTATGGTGGACAGAGGAACAGTCATGGAGGAGTGGGTGAAAATAAATGTCGATTTTCGCTTATCTATCGCGAATGGAAAATATGACCCAGTATTCCGTCACCCCCAAGCTTGGAGGCTTGATCCAGGCATCCACGCTTGACCAAAATTCCAAGTCCAAATTAACTTCTTCTGACTTTATTAGCCCCGGGAACCTTGTGGCATTTTACAAATTATGCAGACCGACCCCCACATTAAAGGAACTACTCAAGTTTACAAACATACACGTTGTTCCCAAAGGCGATGAGGCACCCACCAAAACCCCCGAATACATTGCATTAATGAAACGTCTTCGCCTCGAGCAAAAGGAGAAGGAGTACCAACGACTTGTAAATCAAAAACCCGCCATGGGCACTCTCTATGAGCAGACTGATGATTCTTACATCACTCCCGCACAAGCTCATAAAGAACTCAAAAACCAGCTCACCACTATTGTCAACATTCTCATCAGTGTGCTCAGTGTGATGTATGCTATTTGGTACTGGACAGAGTCCTCTTGGGGGCTCCAGGTCAGTTATCGGGTCCTTTTGAGTTTGTTTTTTGGGTTATTGGTGTTAGTGGCAGAGGTGGTGGTGTACCTCGGGTATTTGAATAAGATCGAAGAGGCAAAACAAAAGGAAGCTAAAAAGAAGGAGGTCACAGCCATAATCTCCACGGAAATTATCTCTGGGTCACGGACGCCACGGGCGGTGCCGGGGGCAACGACTTGAGCACGTCGATAACTTCCTTAGTATCGGCCACCCCTGTCACCTGCTGCCGCTCGAGTTCACGAGTTTGTTGAAGCCCCCAGTCCAAGAGTACTGAGACTATGGCGCCAAACCGAAAGTCAGGCCAGAGCGTGTCGGTAAATACAATGTGACACCCGGGTCCACATTGCCAGAGCATGAAATCGCTAAGTCGGGTGTGGCCACTGGTCCTCACTAAGATGTCGAGTGGTGGGTTGTCGGCATCCATGTACATATGATTTTCAAAAAACGGCTGGTTGATGTCGTCTTTATCAGCTTGGTGGTTGGCCACCTTTTCGGCTACCGTTCTCACCGAGTAAGCAATTTCATCTCTAGACGTATAGGGAAAACACACATTCAATACACACGTAGCGTTTGGAGTGGCGGTCTTCTCCTCTATGGCAACGAGATCAGCAAGGATGTCGGGAGGGATCATGGTGCGGTTGCCAATAATTCTCACTCTAACTTTATTTACAGGAGCAAAAGAGTCATCGTATTGTGACAAGTGTTGAAGCTTGTCTCGCAAAAGACCAAAAAGAGTATCAATCTCGGCCTGGCTGCGATTGAAGTTTTCAATAGAAAAAGCGTATACAGTCACCGCTTCGACGCCGACCTTATAGCACACTGTGAGTACCTGGTGTTAGACATGGGTGCAATCATTCTGCCATCAAAGCTTTAACATACCTGTATGAGGGCCTCAGCACCAGCAGAATGGCCGTCCTGGAGTGGCAAGCTTCTCAGCTTGGCAAACCGCCGGTTGCCATCCATGATGAAGGCAATGTGGTTAGGTACTGGCCCTGTCCTGATCACATTTATGATCGCATCTTTAAAGATACTCACGGCATACGACACTATGGGGAACGTTGCAATGGTGTCAATAACACCCAAGATGGAAAGTGAACTCATGGTATCTAGAATTTATCAAGGCAATTCCTCGTTCCTTTTATACCAGGGAAATGTAGTCCCAAATGCCCGCCATCAGCTCTGCACCCCCCACCGGTGATGTATGCCTTTTTTTGCAGTCCCCTTGGTCAGCGGCGACGCGACGCCATGCCTGCACACAAGATGTTTACATGCAACCAATATTCCTGATTGGTATTTGACTTAACAACGCCGTTTTATTAATTTCGTCACAACAAGGAGTGGAAGGAGTCTTTACCATTCACATTGATTTCCTCGAACGATAAAAAACACCTGAAACTCAGCGACAAAGTCCATTCACTCATGTCTGCTGCTTCCCTCAAGGCAAAGAAAACCTCCAGCACCATATCTGGGTCGTCCTCCGCCATCACCGACACTCAGATCTCCGAAAGTCGAAAGCGCCAGGGTAAAAGAGACGATGCCATTCGGAGAAAGATCGAAAATGATCTAAGCAAGAAGAAGCGGTCCACCACCAGACTGCACCGGTCCCGTAAGGCGGTTCCTGGAACGGTGCTCTCGTTAAACCCATCAGACCCCATTGTCAGCAAACCGGCGGCAACTGTTTACGAGGTGGCCCAGATTATGACGGCCAAGCGGGAGAACTGCATTCTCGTGGTGAATGATGAGGGAGAGCTTTTGGGAATCTTTACCGCCAAGGATTTGGCGTTTCGGATTGTGGGGTCGGGTCTCAATGCCAATACGGTGACAGTAGACCAGATCATGACCCCCAATCCTACATGTACCAATGCCAGTAGTCCAGCTCTGGAGGCATTGAATCTCATGGTGAGTCGTGGCTTTAGACACTTGCCGGTGTTGGATGATAATAACCGAATCGTGGGAGTGTTGGATATTACCAAATCATATGCTCAACAAATGGAGAAGCTTGAGCGAGTACATGAATCTTCCAAGAAGTTGTACGAGGCACTTGATTCGGTACAACTGGAGATGGGAATGAGCCAACAACCAGCACAGGTTTTTCAATACTTTGAAAGTCTCAAGAGCAAGATGAGCACACCTACATTGGATACCGTGCTTGACCATACTACGGTACCGGTGTACACCAGTGTCAAGACATCTGTGTACGAGGCCACGGTGCTCATGAAGGATAATAAGACCACTGCAGTGCTTGTGAGAGACACTAGTGATGAGGTAACGGGTATCTTTACCTCGAAGGACGTGGTGCTTCGGGTAATTGCGGCGGGGCTTGATCCCAAGAAGTGTTCTATTGTCAGAGTAATGACTCCACAGCCGGACATGGCGTTGCACAGCTTGTCGATTCAGCATGCACTTCGTCAGATGTTTGAGGGAAGGTACCTCAATCTCCCAGTGGTTGATGACCACAAGGATATCATCGGGATTGTCGATGTGCTCAAGCTCACGTACGCCACGCTCCACCAAATTAAGCAAATTGAAGAGGAGGACAAAGTACAAGAAAAAACCACCGATAGTGCCAGTACTCGAGTGAATGAAGGTCCGGCGTGGAACAAATTCTGGACGTTTGCCGACCATGATGAGACTAGCTCATTCCACTCGGACTCGTTGGCCGCCAGCAGTGCTCCAGGAGTCACTGCCAGTGAATTCAACTCGTTCAATATCGAGGCTCCCATTAAGCCATCCGATTCCATCTCATGTTTTGAGGAAAAGAAGGATGCTGCTCCGCCGGCACCTCTGCCGGCACCACCGCTCCAGGTACCATGGTCTTCCTTCACCTTCAAGTTTCGGTCGCCAGGAATTGAGAGCAGGGTGCATAGAGTTTCGGTTACCCCGGAGAGTGGTATCAACGATCTTCGGGCGTTGATCGATGAGAGACTTCATTCTAAAGACTACGAGAGCTTGAAGCTTCTTCCTGAGGGAGAAGAGACGTACGCCATCAGTTATGTTGATGACGATGGCGACGTTGTGTCCATCACTTCTGACTGCGATTTGATTATCTGTATCGGTATTCACCGAGAAGATCTTCATCTCGAGAAGGCGGATATTTACATCCACAACCCCAACGAGCCAGCTCCTATCAAGGAATCGAAGCATCACCGCAAAAACCAGCTTGTTGCGGGTGTTACCAACGAGGTTCTCATCTCGGGAGCACTCGCTGTGCTTGCATCGTCGATCATAATTGGATTTACCATTAGTAGGAGATGAGGTATACCAGGAGAGGCGGTAGAGGTCGGCACCATAAATAGAAAGTAGCATGCCCATAAACGAGTATGCGATGAGAGAACGAAGAATAGGTGGGTTGACTACACAGTGCACCATAAATGACGTTATTCAGTATATACAAGTCATGCTTGAGCCTCGGCGGCCCGGGCCTCCTCCACAAGCTGGGAGAACACCTTCTTCTGTTGCAGAGGCGTCCGCTCTTCATTCAAGTAAATATTAGGAGATGTGAAATCGGATGCCTCCAACGCAATGGCATTGGGATTGCGCTCATTGGTGTATCTGGTGGCTACCGCAGCTTCCACCGCTTTGAACAATGAACCCGCATCGTGACTCGTACTTAAAGCATAGTCTTTAATGTGGAAACCCAACTTTTGCTGTAACAATTTGGCAAACTTGAAACGATACTCAAGATCATCCAACTTGATGGAGTCCAACGAGTCCACAGAGATGTCTGACCCCCCCAACTGCTTGTAGGTGTCGGAAAATATCTGGGCCAAGGTGGAGCTATTATATGCTTGACGGAGATCCTTCTTTGCCACCACTTGCTCCATCCATTGATTGATTCTAAACTCTGGCATGTCAACAGCGGCATCGAACGAGGTGTCAGCAGTGGGAGAGTTGGTTTTGTCAAGAATGACAATCTTGCTGTCGGGATCAACTTCATACTCGTCTTGCTTCTTAATGATTTCTTCCTTTTTCTTGGAATCTCGAGATCCGAATATATTACTCAAGAACGGACGAGTAGCACTGGACGAGAGGCCCCGTGATGGCATCCACCGTCCCACACAAACTGCCTGACGAAACATACTGAGTAACACGCTTGAAAGATTTTCCTCAACATCCTGCATGGGGGAAACGTTACCCGGTCGCGGCCATGAGTGCCCATCCCCATATACTGTAGGGGACTAAAGAAAGCCGCCATAACCTGCAATTAGAACCAGCCGCCGTCACCGGCAACAGGGCGGTACCGACACAAGTCACACCGGTGCGTGGAGTTGGTCTTTCAAATCGTTTCTGCGCCGTCGATTGTCGGGCTGGGATGCCATAAAGTGAACTTTCTGTTTGCCGTCGTCTCCCGCCTCGTTGCAACTGCCGACTCTAATGCCTAGACAATAGACAACATACCCGGTAGCAGCGGGATGTCTTACAATGGCGGCAATCAGGCATAGATAAGCGTTGACAGCCAAAAGTAGGCGGCTGAAATGAGATTCCGTGGCCCGTCACTATAACACGCTCTTAAAGCATTGGAGGGAAATGGTGGGCGCTGGGACCGGTCCCAGCGCCTGGTGTTTGGCCGATTGTGAATAGGAAACGTGGAATCCGGGTTGTAGGACGGCTGTCGCATCTCCTGTACAGAAAGCTTCACTTACGTTATCATATTTGGAGGCCAAATAGGAAACTGCGCTGATACAAAAAATTTCACCAGGCCCACCATCACCTGGTGAGAACCCCCCCTCGTGCTCGAAACATCCTTTCTTTACTTTAGTCCCTTGCTTAACATCTGTCGTGTGGATGGAGGAATGCCACCAATATGTATATGTCGGCCATATTTCAGAACTACACCTTTACCGACCATGAGAGGCTCATAGCCCAAACCAGCCAGGTGTCGGGTATACTATCGTTGTCGGTATGGCTATTTGCCCAGCTTCCCCAAATCATCGAAAATCATCTCAATCAGCTGGTGAAAGGAGTCTCCCTTCTTTTTCTAAGCTGCTGGATCGCAGGCGACACCACCAATCTAATTGGATGCATCTTGACTCGTGCTCTCCCCTTTCAAACGTGCTTGGCAGCCTACTATTGCTTCATCGACATGATTCTATCAATGCAGTTCTGGTACTACACTCGCATTTACCCCAAGCAAAAGGTGCATCATAATTTATTGCAGAGCCCCAACATGCTTCGTCCCACTCGTTCAGGAGGTGGTCCGTCCGGTACCGCATCATCCCATCACTGGCTGGGACGAAGCAATCGCTTCGAAGCATCGCCTCGCCCCTTGGACATCCGAGGCCGCCCCCGTCGCAAGAACAGCATTGCTCATAAGTTGTTCTCGTCGTCAGTGCTTAGTTCATTTGTACGGCCAGCTCGAAGTGCTCCGGTGGGCGACGGTCGCATGGGGGAAGATGCCGTCGATGCCTCCGGTACGCTCAATTACTTGAATCGGTTTTTCGTGGGGCTATGGACCGCATCCAAAGCTGGCTTTGTTTATTTCAGGCACCATTACTCCAAGCAGCTAGTGGGACAGACGTCGGCGTGGCTCTGTTCGATGTTCTATGTTTGTTCTCGGGTGCCGCAGATCGTGAAGAATTACAAAGAGAAGTCCACCAAGGGAATTTCGCCTTTTCTCTTTCTATTTGCCATGATTGGGAACATCTTCTATGCCGTTTCCATAGTGCTGGATCTTTATTTATTGTATCAACACCCCGAGACCCTTGTGAAGCAAACATTCGACGAGGTGTTGATGTCGCAACTTCCGTTCATTGTTGGTTCCTCGGGCACCGTTATGTTCGATGGCATTATTCTTCTCCAGCATTGGTACTATAAGCCACGGCCCGAGCCCCGGGCCGACTATTTCAACCACGATCTTCATATCAACAAGACCCCCGACTGGCTAGTGGACGAGGACTTCTTTGCCAGCCACGATGCATATGCGGATGGCCGCTCGTACGAACCCGACGAGAACTCCTCTTTGATACAGGGTTACGGCATCTCGCCGCCGCCGCCCAACTACATTTCCACCAGCTACAGTCAGCTGGCCCAAAAAAGCCATCTTATGTCCAGTCTTTCGGCGATAGCCAAGTCATTGTCACGCAGCAGCTCGTATAATCATATGAGATCTCCAGCACAAGCGCTGTCACATGCCATCATCATTCCTTCCAGCTCTAGCGGCAAGATGATGCCTTCCAACTCGCTCGACACCTCGCTCATTCCGTCCATGATTGGCAATTACTCGTCCATCCAGAAGAAAATGCTTCACGAGCTGAAAACGCCGTTTTCTCCCATCGACTTCCTCAGCGATGACCCCAACGCCGATGATGAGTAACTACAGTAGATTTATTCGACGTATAATATCAAATCCCATAACTACCTTTTTCTTATTTCTTTACTCGCCAAGCACTAGCCGGGAGGCTCTGGAGATGGGTGGCCTTTTTCTTTACCCACATGAGAATGAGCACCCCCAATGTGATACAAAGAATGTTGGTGAAATAGTAGCCATCGCGGAGAATTGTGACGGAGGCCCCAGCTTTGAGGCATTGTTCCTTGGCAGCCTCCGAAGTGGTTTCATAGGGAGGTGTTGTTTCGCACACCGACAATGTGAGCTTGTCGATGAGATAAAATATAATGAGCCGAGGCCACGTTCCACCGTAGTTGGACAATGTGTTGAGGGTAGTCATATAGGTTCCACCGATGGCGGGGTCTGCGATTTTGGTATGGAAGGCACAAAGCGACACGAACTGGATCGTCAGCATGAATGATCCCAAGAGATGCTGCAAAATGATGATGAGAAAGTAACCCTTGCCCACGGGACCCGTGGGGAAGAAGTACACCACAAATTGGGCCAACGCAGCGGCCACCAAACGGCCACCAAACCCAAATATCCAAGGCTTGAGAGGAGTCTTTCCCGAAGACCAGCGTCCGGCGTAGTAGCCAAAGATCATCTCAAACGGGAAGTCAATCAACACCGTAATACTGAGATCCTCTTTGGAGAGCCCTTTCTCGAGCAACTTCAAGTTGGTGGCCGCCTCGTTCACCTGGAACCCAAGCTTGGCAACGAGAAGAATCACCACAAACGTCTGGACGTTGGGGAGCTTGAGTACTTGGAACATGGCCGAATATACTCCGATGAGGTCCAGTAAGTAGCCCTTGTTGTTGTACACGTCTTCTCGCTTTGCCTTCTCCGAGTTTAGCTTGGTCTGGTTGGCCCTGACCAAGTGAGGAGGGTCTTCCGGCACAAAAAACAAGAACACCGTCACCACCAAGTAGACGCACCCCCAGAACGAGAGATAGTTACCGAGGGTGAAGAGTCCGACGTCCCGCGGGGTGGATCTGATGTACTTGTTAGCAAAATCAGGCGAGTTCAATGCAAGAAATATGGTGAAGGAAAGGAAGTAGCCACAATTTATACCAACGGTCTGGGCCGTGGACGCAAACGATAATGCGCTAGGCAGAAGACACGTCAACGCCCATCCATCCACGGCAATATCTTGAGTAGCACAGAAGAACACAAGAGCAAAGAAATAAAAGGTGATTTGAGTGAGGTGTGTCTGCGGGTTGTCCACCAACTTGTCAATCAGCGAACCCAAAAATAAGAGAATTATACCCGAGAGCGTTTGCACCGGGATGATCCATGATAGACGGCGGCCTATCTTCTTGGAGTATACTGAGTCCACGATGGGCGACCACAATAACTTGAGCGAATATGGGTATGCCGCCAACGAGAAGATTCCTACCTGGGAATATGAAAGCTTGGATTTGAGGATGAACGGAATGGATCCAAACGCCAACCCCACAGGAACTCCTTGGAGGAGGTATAATATCACGAGAATTGCAAATGCCTTCCGATCTTCCTTAGGGAGCTTCAGCGACACCGTAGACTTTGGCGTCAACGGCTTGGTGTCTTGATGGGAGACGGGGAGGAGCCCGTCGTTTTCCTCGTCGAATGCTTCATGGGTTACCAGCATTGACTGACCTCTCTTGTGAACAGACATACGCGGTGGATGAAAAATAACCGACTCGCACATTAATGTGGTGGCCATAAGATACTTTACAAGCGGAACTACAACAAGGGCAGACAATTGGTACGACAAATATGTTCTATTGAATATTCATTTTATTACAAGCTCAACACCTTTCTGCAAGCTCTCAAAACCACCTCGGTGTCTGGGAAAGCGAAGTCTTCCAACTCCTTAGCGTAAGGAGTTGGCACTTCACATCCAGTAACTCTCTCAACAGGAGCATCCAAGTAGTCAAAGGCCTCAGATTCCATGATTTGAGCACAGATTTCTGAACCCACTCCGAAAGCAGGGTAACCAGCTTCCACGGTGATCAAGTGGTTAGTCTTCTTGACGGATTCGATGATGGCAGGAACATCCAAAGGCTTGATAGATCTCAAGTTGATGACCTCAGCCTTAATTCCGTAATCCTTTTCTAATTGTTCGGCAGCTTGCAAACAGTGCATGACGTTTCTGGTGTGAGAGACCAAAGTAAGGTCGGTACCTTCTCTTTCAATCTTGGCCTTACCAATTGGAAGCACAAAGTCTGGAGACAATGCTTCTTCCGACATTTCGAAAGAGTCTCCGTAAAGAATTTCGTTTTCAAGGAAGACAACTGGGTTAGGGTCACGAATAGCGGCCTTCATCAAACCCTTGTAATCTTCGGCAGAGTAAGGGGAAACAACCTTCAAACCAGGGATGGATCCATACCAAGCAGCATAACATTGCGAGTGTTGAGCAGCCACACCGGCAGCAGCACCATTGGGACCACGGAAAGTGATGTTACATGGTTGAGTACCTCCGGACATGTAGTAGGTTTTGGCAGCAGAGTTGATGATATGATCAATGGATTGCATGGCAAAGTTAAACGTCATGAACTCACACACTGGCTTCAATCCAGCCAAGGCAGCTCCAACACACAATCCGGTGAAACCCATCTCGGTAATTGGAGTGTCTACAACTCTTCTTTCTCCAAATCTGTCCAACAATCCTCTGGAAACCTTATAGGCACCGTTATATTGGGCAACCTCTTCACCCATCAAGAAGACATCATCGTCCCGGTCCAATTCTTCGGCAATGGCAGAGTTCAAAGCATCACGAACCGTCATGGTCTTGGCACCGGATGTGGAAGATGCAGCACGAGAAGCACCGTCCATCATTCTCATAGCCTGGTATTGGCCAGCTTGGTGAATTGTTCTTGGGGTGGAAGCTGCAACACCAGCCTTCAAGGCAGATGCTGCCATGTTGGCGGTCTTGGCAACAGCAGATAACTTAGTGGGAGCCATGTTTCAATGATGTTGACGGAGGAAGATGAAGTCTAACACAACAAAGTGATCTGGTGGTATAAAAATTGGTTGCGGACTAAGTCGGTACGGACAGATGAGGACCGTATCACGGACCGGGCGGCGCACGACATCCCACCAGCCGGACTTACACCTGCGAGAGAACCCGTACACCCAACCTCTCTGTCGCCTGGAGAAAGACCCGTAGTCTCCGGGCCCGCGCCCCGGGACCCGCGCCTTTCCGGGCGGTGAGACTTTTGGGCAGTGAGACTTTTGGGTTCCACTTTTCGGGCGGTTGCCAAAACCCATCGATGCTGAAAGAGCCATCCCCCAAAATCACCAGTACTCCATCACAGCTGCCATCATTGATCATGGCGGAAGTTCTGGCCAATTTTGGAAAGTGTAGCCTCCTTTCCCGCGAGAGAACCCGACAAAACGGGAGGGGGTTGTGTCTGTCTGGCAAAGCGGGGCTGGTCGCGATTTTGAATCTCATCTGAAGATCTATATAAAGAACCCAAGATAACGTGCATTGCATCCGTCACCATGATTAAATCATTACTTCGTCCATCAGCGTTGCGTGTAACGCGGACGCTGATCCCCCTTGTGAGATACAATTCGGCTAGTGTTAACTTCCATCGCCCAGATAAGGCAGGATCCAGTGTTCCTGCCGATGCAGCCGATGCCGCTGCCACTGTGTCTCAAGACCGTCACGATATACAACCCAACAAGGCTACGTGGGTTGCCGCTATGACAGAAAGAGAAAAGCAACGTAAGGAAGGAAGAGTTATTAACAGTTATTCATATGTGGACCCCAAGACCACCGAAGTGGGCGAGAAGACCCGCTCGGAATCATTTTCCTATCTCACGTTACCCTTCAAGGATGACGAGTGGTTATGTGATTCCTACATCAATGCGTTTGGAAGATTAAGAGTTGGTCAGTTGTTCCAAGACTTGGATGCGTTGGCTGGCCGTATTGCTTATCGTCACTGTTCTCCTGCCGAACCAGTCAACGTGACGGCATCCGTGGATCGTATCTACATGGTCAAGAAGGTGGACGAAATCACTCATTACAACTTCGTGCTTGCAGGATCCGTCACCTGGACCGGTAAATCTTCCATGGAAATCACCGTCAAGGGCTATGCGTTTGAAGATAACTTACCAGAAAACATCACTGAACACCTGCTTCCTCACGATAATGTGTTCTTGACGGCCAACTTTACGTTTGTGGCTCGTCACCCCAAGACCCAACGTGCTTTCCCTGTTAATCGATTGCTTCCAGTTTCCGAACGTGAATGGTTGGACTATAGAAGAGCCGAGAGTCATAACGCCAAGAAGAAGCTTGCTGCCAAAAATACCGCCTTGATAGAACCTAGTGATGAGGAAAACAGACTAATTTATGATATGTGGAGGTCCTCCAAAGCCTTTGGATCCAAGATTCACGAGCCCAAGGGTGTCACGTTGATGAAAGACACCAATGTGAGCTCCACTCTCTTTATGCAACCCCAGTACCGTAACCGTCATTCCTACATGATTTTCGGTGGCTACTTGCTTAGACAATCATTTGAGTTGGCATACTGTGCTGCTGCTGCGTTTAGTTCAGCTGGACCTCGTTTCGTCTCTTTGGATGGTACCACCTTCAAGGCCCCAGTTCCCGTGGGCTCAGTGTTGAGCATGCACGCCACTGTTGTTTACACTGAGCATATTCATGAAGGTGTCGAAGACATCGATGCTGATACTCCTTTCGATTTCAAATTGCCTGCCACCAATAAACTTTCCGCTCATGACGATGGTTTCTTGTCAGAACCAGGTACATTGATTCAAGTTAAGGTCGACACCTACATTCAGGGTCTTGATCGCAATGAAAAGACTGAGAGTGGATGCTTTATCTACTCCTTCTTCGTACCCAAGAACAGTGCTGGAGAAAACTTACCTGGATACTCTTCGGTAATTCCTCAAACATACTCGGAAATGATGGAATACGTTGAAGGTAGAAGACGTGCTCAAGACACTGCCTTCTTTGTGTCCACGCTTCCATGATTATTCGAAATCCTTATTTATTACCAGTTTATTTATTACCTTGTTTCCAGTAACCATTATTTATTATAGATCATTAATAATACATCAGAGAATGTTATGCAATGCTAGTGGGGACGAAATCCATCACTCGGTATCACTTTCGTGAATCTGAGCCGACTGTCCTTGAAAATTGAACTCGGTTTCGTGGGCTGACTGTCTAAGACTGCCTTTACGAGTAAAGTCCACGAGTTTGGCTTTTTTCCCCAATGAGGCATTGGATAGTCTTGCACTGTTATTAAGAGTAGAAAAATTGGCGTCGGTGTCAGGGGTTGGATTAATCACCGAGATAGAAGAAAGGTTCTTGTTGGTCATGGGAGCATGAGGGCTGTCGACGTTATCAGAAGACCATTGGAATTCACCTTGGGAATTCTGAAACACTCGAAATTGTTCCTCAGTAGATTCATCGTGGTTGAGATAATTGGAAGAAGAAGACGTGCTGGGCTGGGTGCTGTCCTCGAACTTAGCAAGAAGATTAGCACTACTCAGCTCATCAGCTTCGTAGAGTCGATGGTCCTGAGAGTTGGTAGACTGTGCAGAGTGATAGACTTGAGAATCCTCATGCGCCATTTTTGGCGATTCCTCCATCAACATATCAAGGTTGGCTGAAGGAGACCGCGATACCCGAGGCCGGACAGTTTCCACCACATTGCCATCACTATCAAGACGCTGAATATTACCGGAGGACTCGCGTCTCAACAACGCATTGAGCGAGTTGTTGCTCATGAATGCAGATGACTGGTTAGACTGCCGGACGCTGTTGTCGTCAACAAGTCTGACTGAGAACAATTGTTCAGTGTTGACAGTACTAAGAGACGCTTGAGAGTCCCGAATGGCACCCTTAGAGTCATTGCCATCTTTGGCTCTCCAAGACTTCATGGGCTTTTCTGACGCGTCGAAGTATTTAGAATCATTGGTGAATTCAGACTCGACGTGTGTGAGCGAAGACGACGTGGAATGAACATCCAGCGTATCTTTTTCCTTGTCAAGCTTCAATACATTTAGCGTGGATAATTGCTTGGCTTGCTCGTCGTGGTCATCATTGTCGTGGGTAATGCCAAAGCCGGGACCCGTCAATTCGGGCTCGTTGGCGTTGGTCTCGTCATCCGATTGCTTTTTGCGCTTGGCGCAGCAGCAGCAGAAGAGAAGGGCAAGTAGAAGAAGCACGAGTCCACCGAGACCCACCCCGAGGCCAATAGCCAATTTCTGTTTCTTGGAAAGACCACCATTGGATTTCTTGGAGGTTGCTGCCGCAGACAGCAGACTGGCACCAGTGGAAGAAGAGGAGGAGGCAGATGACGAAGAAGTAGAGGACGAAGACGAGCTAGACTTGGTCTTGCCCTTTATTCCATCGACATAGAAAGCCTTTGTTTCGGTGTCATAATCGGAAGATGCCTTGACAGACACCTTGACGTCGTCAAGATCAGAGGGTGCTTTTCCGGTCAAGGTGTGGTTTTTTTCGTGGTACGATAACCAATCTGCATCGTAATCGACAGAGACAGTAGTGGCGTCATAGTCGGTGAAGAAAGACTCGAGAAGCTGATACTCAAAGTAAGAGCCTCGAGTGGCATTGACGTCTGGCAAATCATCTAGGGTGAAGACTGAGCCAATGGCATCGAACAGGTAAGGAAGACTGACTTCATCCCCATATATATCTGCAACCACGATGGTGAAGTTATCAAAGGTGGACTCATCAGGGAAGGTTCCCGACAATGTGAAGTTACTGGAGTCAAAAGAAATATAATCAGGCAAGTCCTCAGCGTACACCTGCGAGATGTTCAGATGCAGAATCACCACGTTATCTAAGAACACATCTGACAACACCGGCACATCGATGCTGAAGGAATCGTTAAGAGTACCATTAACCTTGATGGTCTCGTTCAACGATGTACTCAAGGAGTGGGCACCCACAACGAGCTTGAACACACCCTCTGAACCAGCATATCCCAAGTAATCGGTAGCTATGAAGCTAAAGCCATATTCGATGGAAGGAGCAATATCAGAGGTCACTTCGGGGACGACTCCAGAGAAAGAGAGGTTGTCGGCATTGAAATCAACCCAGTTGGGTAACGAGGACCGGTCTTCGGAAAGACCATAATAGGCCACGATGGAATTATTAGAGTCGGAATACATCTCAAACACCGAGGAGTCAAACTGAATGTTGAACACATCCCCAGGACTGACCACAAGTCCATCCACACCATTCGTATCACCATATTGGGCGATTTCAGTAAACATCACATCGCTCGATGACAAGTGCAAGCCAGGGTCGGAAGACACCATCATAGAGTAGTTACGCGAGATGGTACCACTATCAGCAGGATCTGTTCCCGACAACGTTATTTCGAACGTCGACACGTCGGAGGACGTAGGAGTACCCAGGAATGTTCTGGAGGAGGCGTCAAACTCAAGCCACGACGGTAAGTTGGAAGCAGAGTAGGAGATTTCTCCATCGGTATCCGACTTATACGTGATATTGGCCAAGGTGAAGGAGTACGACTTATCCACACGGGCCACGTTAGGAAGCTGCTCGTTGAAGGGGAACCCCACGTAGGGAGTACCCCAGACCATCGGTATGAACAAAAGGATGAATATGTATATCATGGACGACAGTATTCACGAAGGAAAAAGTGGTTGTAGACAGTAAGAAAACAAAAACGAAAACGAAAACGAAAAAGTATATGAAACGCCAAACTTTCTTAGCCGTGGAGGGTAATGAGATTACCAGATGGCCTTCCTGCAAATAATAGATAGTTTGTTTACGGCTCCTGCCAAAGCCAAAACATTTTGTGGAGACCGCGTTTTCGATGGCGCGTCGCGTTTGCCAGGGGGTTTTAACGAGGAGTGTACATTGAGATACGGAATGTCTGAGATGGTCTAAAAGTATCGAGGAAGGTAATAAACCACAATTATGCCGGCATACCCAAAGAGAAGTCCCACGAACTTTTCTGTGGTGGAGTGGAAGTACATGTTGGTCATGAAGAGCATAAACCACCAAAGTGCGACAAGCGGCATCACAATCACGTGCGGGTGGGTACCCGCCACCTTTAATGCTGAGGAGGCGGAGATGGACCTGAGAGCACCAGCGAGAGAGGACCAAGATTTCCAATAGGGGAGCACTTCTAGGAAAAGGTAGAGCGACGAGTGCGTAAGGAGAAATACGTGGCCCGAAGGATCATGTCCGCCAGTCCACGAACCCTTAAGTCGCCGACAGGTGAAAGACGACACCGTGGATGAAGATAAGAGTTCGCCCATGGGTGCAAAGGAGGCCAAATGGGGGGTCGCCAACGTAGAAGTATTGGGAACCGTACACTTGCCCCCGGTCCAGACGAAAATTTTGTCCATGATAGGTAGTCCAAAGCACCATTGGGTGTAAAGGATCCACCATATGGTGACAATGGCGTATTTGGCCACGGCCCGTCTGTATACCGCAAATGGCTGTCTGTGGGATCTGGAGATAGCCACGTAGAACAACACCACGACCAAAGTTGTCCAACCCCATCCCTTTTTCACAAATAACTGGTTGAATATGTTACGTTTGTCATTGTAATAGTTGTACACCTCTTCGCGAGGGGAGGCAAAGTGGACTATCCTGGCTAGTAAAAAGTTCCAAAAGAACGACAGAAAGAAGAGAAGCTCTCCGAGGCTCACCTGCAACGTCGATGTGATGCGATTCACCTTGGTGGCGAGGGCGTTTAGATGCCTGTCGTATATGGTGGCCATGGGAAGTGGGTGAAAATGAGAATCGCAGCAACCGCACGCCGCCAACTATCAAATACAAGAGGGGACTGAGACAACTTTGAGTAATCTAAACTATATACATGTGTGAGGCGTTAAGGTTGGTTGGAGGTGGAATCAATGTTAATGGAAGCCAAATGGGTGTCATTGGCCGTCGAGTCGTTGACTGCAGAGTCAACCGTGGAGTCGGGCTTAGATGATGGAGTAATGGAAGAAAAGATGCCATCCTCCTGTGACTGCCAACGTTTGACCATATCATTCATCAACGTGTTCATGAACTCGGTACTTGCAATGGCTTTTCGGAACTCTTCACTTTGGAGAAGAGTTAGAATGTGTAGACAGTTGGGGTATACCAAATACTTGGCATATTGAGGTTGTGTCCAGTAATTGAGGTACTGGAGGTAATTCATAAACTCAGGGTTCAGAAAGTAGTCGTTCTGAGCAAGGTAGTTTACATATTGAACATTGGATAACGATTGTACAAACTCAAGTTCGATTTCCCATCGGGTGGGGAGTTCGTCCATGGAGAAGAAGTATAAAAGAATCTAGACACCAAAAAAGTGTGCGAAATAAACATGGCCTCCAACTCTGCCCAACGTCAGGTAGCACTTGAGCGAGAACTAGCTCAGGTGACTAAGGTTAATGCCATGGTGGATGCCATGCTTGAAGCTACGAGTCAAATGCAAGTCAACATTTTCAAATCCAAGAACGCCACCGACCACACGGGGCGATTGCTTGAAGATTGGATCAGGATTCTTTCACAAACAGGGTTCACCAATGAGGTTTTGAATAACCCTAAGTGGAATGGACAGAATGGTGATGATGGGGAAGACCAAGAGATGGAAATTGATGCCAAGTTGGATCAGGAGCAGGCACTCCTCGACGAGCTTGCCAACTTGGAGAATGAGAACGCCAATCTTCTAAAGAACATTGAACAGAAGCAGGTCCGGGGAGGCTGGAAGCGGCCCAATTGATGAAGTACGACGAACAAGCAACGAGCAAATCAACGAACAAAACAACGAACAACGAGCTGCAAACCACGACCAGACGAACAGGCCACCGGGAAATTTGTCGGCTCTTCACACCTACTACATCACGGTCACTGTTCAGGAGCACTTCAAAAGGTTCCTGTGAATAGTCCCGCCTATATAGCCTGTCTACACTCGGCAGCTTTTACGTTTGTAATATAATAACATATCTCGCTACATTTATTTTAGGATGGTGGTGATGAGATCATTGGCATCAACCGCATCTCCCTCCTTGATAAGAATGTCACCGATCTTACCTGAGTCGGGTGCACTGATCATCATCTCCATCTTCATAGCAGAAAGAACGGCAATAGGATCACCCTTCTTCACCTCAGTATTTGGCTTGGCTCTGATTTCAATAACCACTCCCGCCATTGGAGCACCCACATCGTTGGGTTGAGAAGCCTTGGGTCTGGTCTTGGTTTCAATAGACACCGTTTTATCTTCGACGGTGACGGATCTCATTTCTCCATTTAATTCAAAGAACACTTCTCTAGTTCCAGTTTGAGGACTAAGTTCCCCAACGGCCAATAACTTGACGATAAGCGTCTTACCTTGTTCGATATCAAGAACAATTTCTTCGTTGATCTTGGCGGGCTTAAGGAAATATCTGGTGGGTAACACCGATAAATCTCCAAACTTCTCCACAATCTTCCGATAAGCATCATAAACCTTAGGATACATCACATAACTGGCAACGTCACACTCATCGATATTACCACCGAAACGAGATTTCAAGTCTTCTCTGATGACATCAAAGTCGACTGGAGGTAACGTGAGACCAGGTCTCTTGTCCAACTTAGGACGCTTGTTGCCAAGCATGTTAGTTCTCAATGGTTCAGGGAATCCCCCATATGGAGTACCCATCAATCCCTCCATGAAGTCAAGTACGGAATCGGGGAAGTCCAATTCAGATGCAAGCTTGTTGACATCATCTGCCGTCAAGTTATTGGAAACCATGAATTGAGCAAGGTCTCCCACCACCTTGGAGGTAGGTGTCACCTTGACCACGTCTCCCAACAACTGGTTGGCCACCTTGTAGGTTTCCTTGGTCTGTAACCATTTCTCACCCAATCCAAGCTGTTGAGCCTGGAACAAGAGGTTGGTCAATTGACCACCGGGAATCTCATGCTGGTAGACTTCAGGATCAGGGCCCTTGAGGTCGGCTTCGAAACAAGAGTAGAGCAATCTCATTTGTTGCCAGTAGTTGTCAATTTCTCTGACAAGAGAATCAGACAACCCGGTTTCCACCTCTCCTTCAAGCGATGCCAAAAGAGCACTGATGGAAGGTTGAGACGTCATACCCGACATGGAGTTGGAGGCAGCATCAACCACGTCTGCACCGGCTCTAGCAGCTGCCGTCATGGAAGCCACACCAGTACCAGCGGAGTCGTGGGTGTGAACATGGATGGGTAACTTGGGGTAGCGTTTTCTAATTTCCCCAATAAGAAGCTTGGCTGCACCAGGCTTTAAGGTACCAGCCATATCCTTAATACCCAAAAAGTGGGTACCCATGGCAACAATCTTGTCTACCACATCCAAGTAGTATGCGAGGTTGTACTTTTTGCCAGGCTTCATCATGTCACCAGAGTAACACACGGTGGCTTCGACAACCCCACCAGCCTTTTTAACGGCGTCAATACCCACCTTCAATTGATCAAGATCGTTCAACGCATCAAACACTCGGAAAATATCCACACCATTCTCCTTGGCCTGTTCAACAAATTGGTCAATAGCATTATCAGGAAGAGACGAGTAAGCCACACCATTGGCACCTCTCAACAACATCTGGAAAGGGATGTTGGGCACCAACTTACGCAATTGACGTAATCTGGCCCAAGGGTCTTCGTAGAGGAAACGCATACACACGTCAAAGGTGGCACCACCCCAACATTCCAACGAGAAAGCACCGTTGAGAGCATAAGCGGTGGTGGGGGCAATGTTCAACAAGTCAATGGTCCGGACCCGGGTGGCCAAAAGCGACTGGTGGGCATCTCTCCAAGTAGTATCAGTGATCAATGTACCGTTGAAGGCACGAACCTTCTCGGAGAACACCTGAGGGCCATCTTCGAGCAACACTTGTCTCCAACCTCTAGGAGCCAAAGATGGATCAACGTCGATCTTGATGCCTGTGGATGGGTCGTGAATATCGGGAATCGATGCCTCAGTGTCCAACTTGGGATCACCAATTTGTCCCTTGATGGAGGAACCATTAACCAGTAAGTCACCCAAGTAGTTCAACAACTTGGTGGCTCTGTTCTGGGAGCTGATCATTTGGAAAAGAGATGGAGTATCATCAATAAAAGTGGTCCAACAGTCACCCTTGATAAAGGTTTCGTTTGTCAAGAGCGCCAACAAAAAGGGGATGTTAGTCTTGACACCTCTGATTCTAAATTCAATCAATGCACGAAGCATCTTCCGGCGAGCGATTTCATAAGTAGACCCCGAGCAACTGCACTTCACCAACATGGAGTCGTAGTGAGGGCTAATGATGGAACCAGCAAATCCGTTACCACCATCCAAACGAACTCCGTTACCACCTGCAGAACGGTAAACCTCGATTTTACCAGTGTCGGGCTGAAAGTTTTTGGCGGGGTCTTCGGTAGTGATTCTACACTGGATGGCGAACCCACGGGTGGTGATCTTGTCTTGCAACAAACCCAATTGTTGCAATGAAGCACCAGCAGCAATCTGAATTTGAGCAGCCACGATATCCACACCAGTAATCTCTTCGGTGATAGTATGTTCGACTTGAATTCTGGGGTTAATCTCAATGAAGTAGTGGCGGTTTTGTTCATCAACAAGGAATTCAGCAGTTCCGGCGTTTCTGTAGTTGGCAGCGGTGGCCAATTTGACGGCGTCAGTCAAGATAGCATCACGTACTTCCTTGGGCAAATTCTTGGCAGGAGCAATCTCAACCACCTTTTGGTGTCTTCTTTGCACCGAGCAATCACGCTCAAACAAGTGGATGACATTACCGTAGTTATCGGCCAATAATTGCACTTCAATGTGCTTAGGCTTGTCGAGAAACCTTTCAATAAAGCAGGTACCATTACCAAAAGCAGTTTTGGCCTCGGAAGTGGCTCTGCTAAAAGCATCCTCGATGGAGTCACCATCGCGAACCACCCGCATACCACGGCCACCACCTCCAAAGGCAGCCTTGATAATCACAGGGTAGCCATACTGTTCCACAAACTCACGAGCATCTTCCACCGACTCGATGGGACCCGGAGTACCAGGAACAACGGGAACGTCGTTGGAAATGGCTAAAGTCCGCGCACTCACCTTGTCACCAACGGCATCGATGGTCTTATAGCTGGGACCAATCCAAGCAATGCCTGCTTCTTCCACCTTTCTAGCAAACTCACTGTTTTCAGAAAGAAATCCATAGCCGGGGTGGATCATGTTCACATTGTGGGCCTTAGCAATCCTCAAAATCTCGTCAATCTTAAGATAGGCGCCCACCGGACTGTACTGGCCCTTCTTACCAATTACATAGGATTCGTCCGCCTTCAATCTGTGCATGGACAACCGGTCCTCGTGGGAGTAGATGGCCACTGTTTGCATCGAAAGCTCGTGGGCGGTCCGGAAAATACGAATAGGGATCTCTCCCCGATTAGCCACCAAGATCTTGTTCATCGGACCAAGAACAGTGGAGTCCCGTCTCATCTGGTTGACATGGTCCCCGCCTGAGGACGCGGATAGCATGGAGGACATTATCTAATAAATAGGTTCAATAGATGGAGAGGAGGAGGAGAAAATTTTTTAATTGGAAAAAAAGTAGGGAGATGCTTAAAATTTATAGCTTCACCCCAAGAAATTGCAATTTGGCCGAAACCTGCACGCGCTGTTCTCCACCGGGGTAAAATAGACCCGAAGCTTCCTGGTGTCCGAAGCTCAAGAGAATCAATCGGACGGTCCTGGCATGAGACGCTCAGCCATCCATTGGTTCAGCCAACTATTTCAGATATAGTGCAAGGTGGTGGTAGCTAAATGTTGTTTGATTCTTGCCATGGTGACTATTGGGTGACTCACGTCAGAGCACTCCGAACTTGAAAGTCCGAAAAATGGCAAGCCTCCAGGTGCAGGACATCAGATGAGGACTCGCACGTCATTGCCCATACTTGAAGGCGGCCTCGTTGTTTGGCTGGAGTTAAGGCGATCTTTGAGGTGCGCGGGCCGGATATTAACGTCCGTAACGGCCTGCCCATGTCCGGTGGATTGGTGATGATTGGCGGGAGATATATGCCGGTTTGCACTTTAGCATTGGTTCACCCCTGGTGTTGTTTTCACTTTGGCGAATGCCAGTGATGTCTACTGATGTTGACGGAGTCTCAATATTTTTCGTTCCACGTTCTAAATAGATGTAAAGGAAGCGGGCGGGGAATTGGGTGTTAATAAGAGAGGCACATAAATGGTTCCAATTTGAGGAGTTTGCGTGGGCCTATCATGGCGCCACCGCGGGGGGGGATGGGGTGATCGTGCGAACACGGATTTTCTTTATCTGATCAAGATTCCGATCCCCTGTTCTCATATAAAGCACAGGATATGACTTTATAAATTTGTGGATTCACATACTAGCAAAAAAAAATCTCTTCTTCTACTCTGTAAATGATTTCCGTTAGAAATATCAGTACCTCAAGTTGGCTTGCATTCAAGAAAGAATCAGTCACTCAATTTAACAATCTCATCAAAAACTCTTCTCCTATTGCTAAGGCCAATGGTGCTAAAAGATGGCAACCCACCCACGGGAACTCCTTCAGATCTTTTGCTGAGTACCGGTTGAAGGCAACCAACCAGTCTCCATTGGCCGTTCGCTCCAAAACCAGAAAATACTAGCTCCCACATTGATGATATGACGGCCCGCCGAAACAATCGCTCGGTGGCGTGGCCCATGACGCTATTGCATTTCCCATTCACTTCTTGTTGTGTAAGTTTGTACTTTATACTGTTCTATTAAAACATTTAGCCATACATCCGTACCGCAGCCCGTGTTGCAGCCCGCCCTGGTTGCTTTGCTCACCTCACGTGATATCATCTCATTGTGGCTGCGACTGTTTAACTAGACAAAAAGTGACTGTGGATTGGAAAAGTCACACTATATGCTGTCAACCAACTAATCCACAGTTTAACATGTATTAGAGCTATAAAGAAAAAAAAAATCTTTCCCTTTACTCTTTACCATGGATCAGCAACCTACATCTTCTGCGTTATTGGAGCAGTTGGTTTACATTGACAACTTTGTCAATAGTGCCAACGATGACCTGACTCCCAATCTAGATATGGACGGACAACTATCATTGGATCTTGCCGCGTTTGCAGATGATTCATTCATCTTTCCAGATGATGACAAAAAGCCGCTGGGCGACAATGATGATAATGATGATAATGATATAAAAGAAGGACGCTCAGTGGATAACGAAGGATTCTTGTCCCACATGGACTTGGACAATCTTCCCAAGTTCCCGGTTCCCCCTGGTGCAAAGTCATCGTTGAAATCCGCGGGACTTTCCGTGAGCCAAATCGAACTTTTAAGTGCCTTGGTGGCCCAACACCAAACCAGTTTGGCGCAAGAATCTCACTCCACAAAACTACCCATGTTACCGTCACAGTCTGTCAGACAACATAGCTACATCGAGGGAATCGGTCCGGCGTTCGACGTTAACTCCCCATCTCCAACGTCGTCGTCATCATCATCCACAGTGACTCCTACGTCTATTCATGCATCCAGACACAACTCTGGTATGGTGTTAGACGTTGATAAGCGTCGGCGCAACACGGCTGCCAGTGCACGGTTTCGAATCAAGAAGAAGATGAAAGAAAAGGAGATGGAGACTCGCATTCATTCATTACACGATGTGGTGAAGAACCTTGAATCCAAGATACAGCTGTTAGAGATGGAGAACAAGCTTCTCAAGAATCTTATCATAGAAAAGGGCTCTCAGAAAAGCGACGATGAGCTCCGGCTCCTCAAGGAGCGGGCCAAGCGGTAAAAAAGTGCAGAGAGTCGCCAATATTTATATACGTCTGCCAGTAAGGTCAACCGGCCCTGCCAGCCGACTTAGGATGACCCGACCAGGCCTTTCGTTCATCAGGATGGACGTAAATTTAATAAAAGTCAGTCAGCGGAATCCAGCCTCAAGTCAGTTCAGTGAGTGGTAGTTTAGCTAGCGTCCTTCAGATGGGTAGTCGGCACATTAGACCCCCATCTCCCCCTCCTCCTCTCAATCTTCAAATTTTCGCCCGCCACCCTCGCAAGCCGTGTTCCACATTCGTTGCAGCCCTCCTGTTGCAACCCTCGTTGCAACTCTGGCCGCATCTCTCGCTGCAACTGTCTCATCGCAACTATCCCATTGCGACCCACCTCAGCGATCACAACGTTGAGAATTGCATGAGATGCCGTGCATGCAGGATACGCACAGCGCACCCACTAAAAGTGCATCCAGACGATGTGAAGTGCCAAACCTCAATGCCAATCTCCAGTACCACCTCGTCTCGGACTTCGGTCCATCTCACCGACATTGTGATGGGATTATGACACACTTCATTTCTGGCGTACACCATCGCCCACGTCGAGGCTTATTCCGCCACCATTATTGGGCGTTGAGAGCGTCTGTAATCTATCTCCTTCCTCATCACCTATAATTTACTCACCGATAACTAAGACTTGCGTCTCCAGCCACTCGAGCCCTGCCCTCTCTTATTCTAGCCCCCACGTCTCCACATCTGCCATGGTCATCCTTCTGAAAGTTCACCCCCTCCTCCAGTGACACCATAACACATGTGGCTTGGCACCCCCTAATATCGAACCATTTACCAGCCCTCCCAAATCCGGGATCGGTTGAAAATAAATCAATAAACCCTGGGCCGAAAACATTCTCCTCTCAAGCGCTGAACCTTAACTCTAATGAGAATCAAAAAATCGCACTTATCATAGATAACGGTTTTAGGTATTGCCATCACAGAGGAGTAAGCCCTCCAAAAGACCGCTTATATTTTCCAAAAGTCATGTTTCGCCGTTTGTGCGGGGAGTGCTAAAACTTGATTTGGTAAAATCAGTCAACGAGGGGATGGCCACCTCCACTATTTAGTCAGTTACAATAGAGTATTTGTAACCCTCATGGCCCTGAGTAGACACTGGGCTGCGAACCGGGCGATATTTTTTCGTTGCGCGATTGAAGAGCTGGTGAAAAATAAAATAAAAAATTAAAAATTATCAAAACTAAGTAATGTCTATTAATGCGATCTATAAGTCATAATCACTGGTCATGATGGATATAAGCAGATTCGTTGGAGGAACGACGAAATTTGAATTTCTTGACGGTCTTCTTCCAGCTGATGTAGTCGTGGCTCTTCAAATTTTCCACGATGGATCCTAATGATGATCCTCGCAGCGAATATGAAGAAGTGGTTGAGTTGTTTCGAGACGTATGGTTCTCGGGGGATGTCACTGGAGATAGCTCTTGTTCCATTATCAGGCGGGGAATGGGAGGTTTCTGTTCGAATGGACGAGAATTCAATTTAGGCAGGTCACTGAAGTCGGGGGCAATGATTTCAGATTTACGACGGTAGTTGGCGGCTGTTTGCATGGTCGATTTGGTGAACTTGATGAATTCATTATACGAATCAAGTAGTAGTTCGCAAATGATGGTCTTGACCTTGTTGAGATCCTCAACTGCTGGGACCTCGTCCTCGTGATAGTTATGCTTTATTTGGTGGGGTATATTGATTTCCTTTAAAGAATCTTCAAGGAAAAACGTTCGGAAAATATGATTCCACACCACTTGACGTTCATGTCCTTCATCACAAGTCATTCGAATAAGATTGTTTAGCTCAACCACAAATTCCAAGTTCTCCAAGCAGTGCGATATGCTAAGGAATCGAACAAAGTTCACTCGATTATAAGGAGTGGCAGCAGACTCAATAGTGTTTTCCAAAATATCATTGAGGCTGGGTATTAGAAGAATAGGTTTATCGCAGGAAAGCGAGTAATTGAAGTTGGGAGTTTCTGGTGACAAGAGTTGGTTATTGGGAACGTTTAACCTCACCACATCCTCCCCCAACGGCGGCGGCGTTATTTTAGGGAATTCCACCCGCCTGCAAGGTGAATTTGATGGATCCCTTACTTCTTGGATCATAGGCGGTTCCATAATCAGAGAACGATATAGATGAAAGTCAACAACACGGCAAAAACGAAGAAAACAAGAAGAAAAACCTCAAAGGGAGGATAATTAGGTCTTTTTTTTTCCTTTTTATCTTTTCTTTGTGTAGTACGAACCAGGTATTGCTGTACTACCTGCATGCAACAGCTGCATATTTTCCTAGTTTCCACAATTTTTTCTGCATGCCGCTATAATCACTACAGTAAAACCATTAAAACCGTTTAAAATAACCGACTCTAAAACTATCGCCGATTTGGCTAATGCCTCGACAACGATGTGTATTGTGGCCATACATTGTAATTCATGCTGGGTAACTCCTGTCTCATTCGGAATGATTGTTTTCGGATCCGCCTATTACCGTACGTTAGTGAAGACTCTCCGAAAAAAAAAAAGAAAAAAGAAAAAGGTAAAAAATTATTAACATTTCTCCTTATTATACTTTTTGGTTTTCAAGCTTATCATTATCCATGAGTTGGGATGGTCGGATTTCTTTTTGAAGTGTTCAATTCTTCACCTTCAACGTGACCTTGATGCAGGCATCTTAGTTAATTCTTTATGTTTTTAACATTGGTAGAAATGGCATGGTAGATCAAGATTAGTACTACCGATGCAAATCCAAACGACAACACCACGGTATTCAATTGATCATCGGTAATCATGTTTGTGGAGGTGAATCAAAAAAAGAGGGTGTAGTTGAAAGTTGAAAGGTGAGGTGGCATTATTCCACGAGAAAAACGCCTTCGCACGACCAACTCCACTATTCTATTACTTTGTCTTCATTAGGTGATGAAACTGCTGGTGGAAGATCTTCTCTATAACGCGTTGATGAAGTCAACCAGGTTTCATAACTTCGTTAGACGAGTTCATGCTAAAGTAAATCGCATTCCCTACTATGACCCGAAGTTTGTTTATAATGAAGAAAATATGAAGGTTGTCCGCCACTATCGACCTTCGCCCTGGCATAAAGTCAATGCTTTTCGAATATTATGGTGGGATGAAATGAAACGATCAGTCGGATTCCGCTGACCACCTACTAACTAACGACATAATGCTATAATAACTTCACTATTTATTATTTAGTAACCATTAATCATGTAGTAACCAATAAAGGTTGACTTATCCCAGTAAACCTTGCAAATTGATATCCTTTTCAATGACTCCGCCAGTGGCTATGCATACTCGGCTCCCTAAGCCGATATCGCTTGCTATAGTCGGCCATCTACCAGGCCCAAGCTTGACATTGGTTCAAGAGTTGGCACGGTGTCGTAGAACATGTTGCTGTTAGAATCACTAGATTCTGCAACATCGCCCTCGTATGCGGAGTCGTTATAAAATTTCTTCAAATCGTCAAATCCCAGGTTTGTACTTCGACTTCGATTGAACTCTTCAAGTTGATCTAGTGACGTGATCTCTCCTGAACTTCGTTGGTATTTGTGTTCATATAGACACTTGAATAGAGTTAAAAGAAAAGTATCGACCTCTGATTGCTTGACATCGTCCTCTATAACAAACTCAAACCGATCACCAAAGTCTCCATTGACATCATTCCATCCAAGAGATCGCAGTCCGTTGGGCTGGGTATAGGTATAGAATTCAAGCTCCTCGGAGATTATAAAGTGCCATTCGTCCTTAGAACTGGTTGTTTCTGTTTTGGAGGAATCGTGGTCTTCGTCGTCATCATCGTCACTTTCAAAGTCTGTCTCGTTATGTACCACCTCTCCTTCTTGGTAAACTCGTATTATGCAAAGTTGATAGTAGTAGTGGGTGGATGTCAGTCGTATGGATGCATAGGCATCATTATAAAGGCATTCCAACGCCCCTTTAGGTGATTGTGGTGATCGTACAAGAAAAAGTTTTCCCAGGGGAATCAGCATGACTTCATCTGTCACCTGTGCACCGAGAAACTTTCGTAAGAAGTTCATGGGTGTGCCTTTTTATGGAGGAGGGGGGGATTTATCAATGATTGTATATATCGTTTATCTTTGTGCGCGTGCATTTAAGAAAAAAAAAATTGTGGCAGATAAATTCATGTTCCCTGTATTGAAGATTTCATCATTGCTTAGAAGGGGGGCTAATGGCCCTGCCTTGTTCCTTACCAGGCTTTTCTCGGTTTCGAGGATGGTCTTAAAGAGTGGAGATGATGTGTTTATTGAGAATGTGAAGTCATCTTCTCATCGGGCCTCCAAGAACTCATCGACTTGGGACAAAAGAGACAAGGCAATTAAAAAACGCTATGGGTCTTGGAACCCTACCAAAAAACTATCCATTCAGCAAATGCAAGAGCTTCGAGATCTCAAGGAAAAGCTCCCTCACCTTAAAACCATCGATCTTGCTAATCTTTTTCACATTAATCCCGAGTCAGTTCGCCGCATCCTTAAGTCATCGTGGGTCCCCGATGATTCTGAAATTGACTCAGTGATGTCTCGCTTGGAGAGACGTAAACAACGTTCTCAACAACACAAGCAGCTGCTCATTGATGAAGTAGACCACCGCAAACAGCGACTCAATCTTGAGGTGCATGCTTATCAAGCTTCCGATGACCATCCTCGACGCTCTCGTGGACCACGTTCCTCGGGTCCCACTTCTTCTCGGACTCTACCAAAGCACAGAAAACCGAACGTGCCTTATGTACGGACGGTGGCCGATATCCTCGACTAGTCTCAATTACTTACACATGGTTACGGATTGTACATAACGACAGCTTGTATATAGATAATAACGATTCATGAACGACGAAGACGCTGTACTTATTGACTAAACAAAACACTAGAAAGGGGTATGTGAGTATTAGACATTGATTTTGCAGTCCCTCCATTTCTGCCATTTTCGCTATTTTGCTACTTTAGCTCCAAATCTACACTCTGCAAGGATTCATGCTTGCAGATACCACAACTTTTTCAGCAAAACTTGTATCCTGAACTCCTCAGCTAACCGGTCTATGCAAACAGTATCGATATGACACATGCTCTTGAATCACAGTGATGGTCCCCATAGCCACCCACCACCATACTATTCACGATACACCCGTACACCTGCGCACCCCACATCCGAGGATCTTCTACTGACCATTACTACATTCTTCCTATGAGTGTCCCCATCCTCACCATTCCCGAAGGTGCCTACGACATCTCTGCCTATACATCAACCCCTCACCAGTACAATCGTCGTAGACTGCGGCTCTTGACTTTTTTGTTGAAACTAACCCATGGATCGGCTTTTACACTTACCCTCATTTACCTCATAGGGTTTTTTGTCATCAAACCACTTCTTGAAACCAAAACTGAAAGACATTACGACTATCTTGAGTATTACCGTGGAAAGCTAAGAGACCTTTTTCTCAACCTTATTGGTCGAGTTAGTTATATTCCCATTGTGGCCATCAACAGAAATGGGAAACTCTATTCAGATGCCGTCGCTCAAACTCAATCTTCCCACCAACTGCAAAATGATAAACTAAACCAAAGCGAACTACTTACGAAACTTGAGCGTCTCAACAAGGTATTGAATACCTGTACCCCATACACCACCGTGGAACTCCCTCACTACGGAGCCACAAGCTTTGTGGTAAAGGATCTTCAAAATAAGGCCGATATGGTCTACTTCAACAGCACTGAGCTATTCAGTGTTGAGACCAAGCGGGACTCGGGTGTTTCCAAGAAGATAAATTTATCGGTGGGCATCAAGAACGACATCAGGAGCATCAAGGGTCTATACATGAGTGGGCAAGCGTAGTGCGAATATCTCAGATATTTTCCATATACAAGTAATCAATATCCATTCATGCCACCCGTAATTGCCGATGAAGACAGTGAAGTCGATTCTTCTTCCCCAATTCTTCAGGATGACTGGGATGAAGAAAATTCAATGCTAGATGGTACTGAAGAACCTGAAGATTTGGAAGACGAGTTTGATGATATCAACGAAGAAGAGCTTGATGATAACTATAAGTTGGAGGATCCTGACGATATGGACGAGGACCTTGAACTTCGTGGTAATGATGAACCCAAGAGCTCGCCAACGAAAGGCACCAAAAAAGAAGAGCCCCGAGCACGAGAAACCAGAAAGCGTCAACTCACTTTTTATGAAGAGGACGAGGATGATGATGAAGAGAGAAGACCTGAACCATCAGACACTCGTCGAGCCAGGCCCAAGCGCCCCACTCAAAGCCAAATTGATCCTACCGAGCTTGATGCTGATCTTATCCTCACTGATGAAGAGACAGAATATAATCCTAAGGTGAACCCCGATTTATCCAAGATGACAGAAAGACAACGCGCCCGGTTCCTAGAGCAAGAAACAACTAAGGAGTTTGTGGAGTTAGACGATGTGAATAAGCTTAAGAGAAACAACAACGCTGCAAACGTCAATCGAAAGCGGGAAACTGAGCAGGAGGCAGCGGTTCGGAAGGCTGAAAATGCCCGTAAGCGTTTGGACTACAAAAATAAAATGCTTGAAGAGGAAAAGAGGGATACTCTTAACAAGCTTTTGAAGAGGCGTGCCACTAAAACCAGAGAGATTCAAATCGATGGGCAAGAGGTGGCCAAGCTGACTCTGAAGCCCCGTCGTCCGTACTCTGCTTTTCCTGGAGCCATACGATTTGTCAGTAACTCATCAGGTGAGTATTTGGCAATGCCATCCGGCCTTTAAGGACCGAACTCGTGTACATTACAAATATATATCTGAAATTAAACGTCTTGTTTAGCACAAACTAAAATACCCGCCTTGGACGGTGTACGGGTCGCGCTGCTAATTTACGTCCCTTGAAAAACGGTGAGTACAACTGACATCGCTAGACCCACTTCCCCCAAAAGCATACCATCTAATCGCCTTTTACCCAGTACCCCTGAAAGCAGTCCATTAAGTTCATCAGTCACTACCAATTCGTATGATGAATGGAAATATGATGAATATGAATATGTCTGGGTTATCGAATACTCAAATGGCAACAATGATGCAAAACAATTTTGACGGTGCCAACATGAAAAATGGTATTTACAATCCTCAGCGAGTCCAATACTCCGGAGTCAACCCCTCCATCCCCAATGGTCAGATTAATGGTTTACCCGGTCAAGTCATGCAAGCTTCCAGTGGACTGCCCAATCCCAACCGGCCAGGATTTCAACGATCCAACACCTCCCAGGCCATTCCTGGAGCTACCACCGGTCCTAACGGAGGGGCCATTCCTCCAAACAATGGGAAATTCATAAATCAGCCAACGGCCCCATTCCCCACGTCCATCAGCCACTCATCGGCGGAAACACCTGGACATAGCTCAACAATACCTCACCAACCACTTCCGCAAATCAACCGGGGCTCAATTCTGGCTGCTGGCTCTACCGCCTCCAAAGGCACTCCCATCATTAGTCAACACCCAGCTCCTCAAGCTCGTGGTGTGCAACTGGCCCCCAACAGTGCAGGAGCCACTGGACCTGGGGCTACTGTGAGAAAACCCCAAGACTTACAACAAGAAGTCAATGCCGAAATCTTCAAGAGAAATATCGGCAACGCTGGAGTCATGAGAGTTCTCGATCTAGTTGAGCTGGTATCCAATGAAAGCATTGAAAATCTATCCAATATTGAATATTGGCAACGGGTAGTTCAAATGAACTTTCTCCCTTCATCTACTTTAAGGATAACTCTTCCTCAAGTTCCCACCCCCGTCGGCATCCAGGAAGGCTTTTTTAGTGGATTCCAATCTAAAGGTGGCCAGTATGAACTAAATGCAATCACAGCTCCTCGTTTCTTCCTTGCCAACGTGCTTGTGGGGAATTTGGCTCGGTTCCACATTTCCTTACCTGGAATCAAGTTCCAGGTAATGAACAATGCTTTCATTTTCATTATTGCCAAGTTATCCATCCAGTACATCTACAAAGATGGGCTGTCTTTCAATGTTCATGGTGCAGTAAAGCTACTCATGAATCGAGAATTTCGTATCGAATGGATCGATTGTCAATGCTTAAACACCCAGGGTCACATTAGTCTTCAGAGCCTTGAACGACAATGGCGTGAATACTCTTCAAACACTTCCGATGATAAACCTGACTTCATGCAGATGGTTTACAAGTCTTCTGAAAGTGTACGCACATCCAGGAATGCCGGTTTACACGACAATGCTATCAGAACCATAAAGATCAGTGATCTGATTTCTCATCTTCGAACCCTCATGGCATTTTCCATGGTTAACAACATAACCTCTCCTTTGAAGGCGATGGAGCTATTCATGACCTTGGCGAACAACCAGCGTAACAACCCCAACAATGTATCTCAACCGGGATCAATCATTAGTAACGCTACTTCTCCATCTCCTCATACCATTGCTGCAGAAGTAGATGAACCCAAGAAGAAAAGAAAAATGAGCTCCAGTTCCCTTCTTGGAGTCAACAAAGCTCAAGATAAGCGGAAGAGGTAACTCTTGTGTTTCATCTCAGCTCATGTATTTATTTCAGCCTTGTATTGATAGTCATGCATTTATATTACTTTGAATGCGAATATATATATTTTCTGATGGAATCAGATAGTGAGATCGAGGTGGACGAAGTAAATGAAGCTATCCACGGACCACTTGCGGAGCTAATTCGACCCAAATCGCTTGAAGATTACATTGGCCAGAGTCATTTGGTGAATGAAGAAACAGGAGCCATTCGAAATTTTATTCGAATGGGGTATCTTCCCCTGATGCTACTTTTCGGTCCTCCTGGAGTGGGGAAGACCACCATTGCTCGAATCCTAGCCCAAGAAACAGCATACGAGTTTGTCGAATTGTCAGCCACCAATACAACCGTGGCAGATATGCGCAAAGTGATCGATCAGAAGCATAAGCGACGAGTAGTGATGTTCATTGATGAGATTCATCGATTCTCTACCACTCAGCAAGACTTTCTCCTTCCATTCGTGGAGTCGGGTAAAATCGTGTTCATTGGTGCAACCACAGTAGAACCACAATCACGCATAAGACGTGCCATTCTATCTCGGTGCCAGATGTTCGAGCTTAAGGCATTGAGTCCGGACGAAACGAACTTGGTGATTGAGCGTGCCATCTCCGAAGAAAACCGCCGCCGAAGCCGCCATATGCTCAAGGCGTTATCGTACAATGACGAGGCAGTGGCCATAATAGCTCATTATGCCGACGGCGATACTAGAACTGCCATCAACCTAGTCGAGCTTGTGAGCTCCCTCTATAACGACGAGTCCATGCTCTTTGAAAGCCAAGGCGACGAGATCGATGTGGTTCCTCGAAACCTATCGTTAGCTATTGAATCGCTCACCAAGCAGAAGTCGGGACTTCAGCTGGAATCCAACGTGCCCTTGTTCATTGACTTGTTCAACTGCATGCTTCAGGCCAAACCAGCTAACGCTCTTCAATCGCACCCGGGTCAAGCTCAGGTGGACTCAACGGCAGCCTCAGTTAAGGTGACCATCAATCCGGAGACGTCGAAACAGGACGTGTCTGACTTGGAGAGCGACGAAGAACAGGTGCTCCCTGTGGTTAACCCAGAGCCATATACTTGGGATGAAAGAATGATATACTCAGACGACAGTGATGTGGAGCCTAGTTCGCTCTTCGTGGAAGACGGCGAGCCGTTTGACACTTCCAAGATCTCATGGTCCAAGTTTTGCTGCTCTCGATCAGTCCACTTGGTCTTGTTGCTTCTCAATCGAGGAGAAACTCCACTTTTCATCATGAAGCAGCTTATCCTCTTCACCGCCATGTACATCGACTCCGATAACTATGAGCTTCGTCGCACCATTTCATGCTTGAAGGCTCTTCAAGCCACCACCGTCAACACAGAGAAAGTGCTCTCCAATTGTGTCAGCAGGCTTACACGATTGAAAAAGCATCCAGCACACATGGTGACCGAGCTTCTAGCAGCTCGGAAATTCTTTTCATCCAATAGCAAACCGCTTCATGAAAGCATCCCGGAGCCGGAAATTGCCTTTGATGAGGAGTTGGTCCATTTCCTCTTATCTGACCCTGAACCTGTGGCTAGTGTTGCAAGTAGGGGAGACAGTATCGAGGTGGTGGCGGCCCATCAGCTACCCTCGGAATACTCGCTTGGCTCTAGCATCTCGGAAATATTTGCATCCTCAGTATAACCACAAACACAACTCACAAACACAACTCACAAACACAAGTCACAAGCACAAGTCACATACAACATCACTAATGACTCCCAATACCTCCTTGTTTCTCACTAATCTCCTATTCTTATCTCTAGGATGGTTGGCAAATGTTGCAGCGAGTATCCAAATATACACCATAATCATCTTGTTTCGCCTGCGTGATGTAATCACATACTTTGTTCAATTACTACTTTTAATGGTGCTTTTTGTGGTGGAGGTGGTTGTCTTGTGCAGCTACCTTCTTCTTGAAATTACTTACGTTGTGACTGGTACCAGAACAGGCAAGCGAGGGAGAACTTTGACCGGAAACCTTCGTGTGGACTCGATACACCAGGCGTTCTGGACCAAGCAATCCCCTACCTTACTCAAGGATGTTGCGTTCTCAATATTCGCCATGGGATATCCCGTTACCCATTTTCTTGCCGTGCCCATTGCCGTCTCTGCCCCACCAGCCTCAAGCCCCACCGAAGTGGAGCCCTTGCCCACCCCTTACATTGAACCTACACCAGAGTTGCCCCAAAAGGCTCCTTCAGTCTTTCATCTTTTATCAAATAGCCATAAGCGAAAATAATACAGAAAGTAGATTAAACATGTTGACAATAAAAATATTGAAGTTAGCAAAGTAATGCAAGTAGAAAGGCCATGATTCGATACCCCACCCTAACTAACCTTCCCGAAAAGAAGGTTCGCCTTAAGCTTCGGTCTCATCATTGTCATGATCGTCATTATCACCACCCAAAGCTGCAAACATGTTGCTTCTAGAGGGAGTAGAATCGGTTCTCTTAGAGTTGTCTCTAGGAGAAGAGGCTTCTGGACGGTTGCTCTGAGATCTAGACACAGAGGTAAATCCTCGCGAGTCCTTGGAAGGAGTTCTATCTTTCTTTGCTGAAAATGACAGGGAATTGTTTCCCCATTGACCACGCGATGAATTCGATCTGGATTCGTTGTTGTAATTACCACCGTGATTGTGCTTGTGCTTTCTTCTTCTCTCAATGGAAGCTCTCTCATCCTCCAATCTCTTGATTTCGGCTTCATCATGAACTTCGCGAATAGTCTTTGGGCCTGACTCGGGCTTACTTGAGACCCATTTGGCTCTTCTCAAATCTTGCAAGTCCATCAACATAAACTTAATTCTTGATGAAATTTTGCAGTTCTCTATTATGACTTGGATGTTATCGAAAACGACATTAAGCACAGCCTTGTTTCTTTCGGTGGTCTCAAATTTAGGACCAACAGTTTGAATCAATTGACTCAAATTCTCCAAACTTTCTTCCGATGGATCTTCAATGTTCTGAGATTGAGATCTGATGCAGTGAGAGATGACTTGATCATTCAACATGTTGAGAATGTACAAGTGACCAATAAACTTAACCAATCCAAGACCTCTTCTCTTGGCAGCTGCCATTTTGTAATATTCATCCGACATCATTTCTGGCTCCAATGGGGTTCCGTCTTCATTGGTAGGCAACTTATCAACCCAACCCTTTTCGTATTCTGTTTGACAAGTGGCCAACAAGATTCTTCTAGCCAAGTTACCACCACGAGCGGGAGAACCATCCTTAAGGATAAAGTTGGTATCCTTAATTTCATCAGAGAGAGTGGTACAAATCTTAGCACAGAATTGAGCATACATCGACGACCAGTAAGGCTCATCACATGCTTTAGCAAATGTAAGAGAAATGACTTGTTTGATGGTTGCAGCATCTTCTTCCCACTTGGATTGATTGGCCAACTTGAGAAGATCATCAGTGATTGGCTCAAACATTTCAAGAGTCAACTTATTCAACAAAGATTTAGTCCTTCTCTCAATATCTTCACTCGTAAGAATTTCCGATCCATCAGGAGCAAGTTTGACTTCAACTTCCTTATTGGCTCTAGATTTAGGAACCCATCTAGTGGCACTCTTTTCCAAAGGTTTGACATCTGCAGGTGGCTTGGAAAATTCTCCCTCACCATCTCTGTCTCTGTCGCCTCTTCTCTTTGATTGTCCTTTTCTAGAGGAGATAGACCTGTTGGAACCACCGGTGGCACCACCAGCGCCGCCTCTTCTCTTGGAACCATTTCTGGAGTTTTGTCTTCCATCTGCCCCATAACCACCTCTTCCAGATGAAGGACCATTGAAGCGACTAAGAACACCTTGTCCACCGTACTTGCTGCCTCTGGAAGATCCACCAGATGACATCTTAGATCTATTAACATTCGTCGTGATGCCCAACATTTCAAGCTTGCCCTTCCAGATTTCATCGATAGGGTATTGAATGTTTTCTTGAAATTGCAACAAAAATTGTGGATCATATCTAAACTTCTTGTTCCCAGCCTTCCATCTGGAATCAACATGAGTGTATGGGTAAGGGTAGTCAAATGTGAATGGATCTTCGATTTCCTTGGCAACAGCGAGCTTATCGAAAAACTGAGAGAGGTTAAATGGTTCGTTAACAGGCTCAGAAGATTCTTCAACATCTTCAACACTGTCTTCAAGATCTTCGTCATCTTCCTTGTCTTCGATGTCATCGTCTTCGTCCTTAGATTCATCAACAACTGCCTTCTCCTCATCAACAGATTCGGTAGTGTCCGCGACTGCAGTAACGACTTCTTTTGTTGCCTCAACTTGGGGTTCTTCGACCTTTAGCTCTTCAACCTTTTGCTCTTCCTCTTCGACCTTTGGTTCTTCGACCTTTGGTTCTTCGACCTTTGGTTCTTCGACCTTTGGTTCTTTGACAACGGGCTCTTCGACAACGGGCTCTTCGACAGCGGGCTCTTCGACAACGGGCTCTTCGACAACGGGCTCTTCAATCTTTGGTTCCTCGACCTTTGGTTCCTCGACCTTATTTTCCTCAGCCTTTGGTTCCTCGACCTTGGTTTCTTCGACCTTGGGTTTCTCAGCCTTTGATTCCTCAGCCTTTGGCTCTTCAACCTTTGATTCCTCAGCCTTTGGCTCTTCAACCTTTGATTCCTCAGCCTTTGGCTCTTCAACCTTTGATTCCTCAGCCTTTGGCTCTTCAACCTTTGATTCCTCAGCCTTTGGCTCTTCAACCTTTGATTCCTCAGCCTTTGGCTCTTCAACCTTTGATTCCTCAGCCTTTGGCTCTTCAACCTTTGATTCCTCAGCCTTTGGCTCTTCAACCTTTGATTCCTCAGCCTTTGGCTCTTCAACCTTTGATTCCTCAGCCTTTGGCTCTTCAACCTTTGATTCCTCAGCCTTTGGCTCTTCAACCTTTGATTCTTCAGCCTTTGGTTCTTGAGCCTTGAATTCTTGAGCCTTTGGTTCTTCAGTCTTTGGAGCCTCAATCTTAGGTTCTGCAACCTTTGGAACCTCGGTGGGCTGAGTGGTTAGTCCAGCAGCCTCTCTCTTTTTGCGTCCAGCTTCTTCCTTGGCAATTCTAGCCTTTTCTGCAATCTTTCTCTTGAATTCTTCAGCAATACCAGATGCATTAGCAGCTGCAGGAGGGGTCGAGGAAGCGGGAGTAGTAGTGATATGAGAGACATGGCTTGCGACAGGAACATGGGGGATAGCACCTGCGTTGACAGGAGACGCTATACTAGGGGCAGGAGAAGATCCTGGAGTATTTGAAGCATCTGAGTGGGTCTTTTTCTTGTCATCAAGATCGATTTGTCTACCATCCTTATCAGTGATAATCACTTTACCAGGAGAGGCGTTAGGAACAGCACCGATATTAACAGGGGAAGCAGAAGCAGGCACGGGAATGGGACTATAAGCTGCAGGGGGAAAAGTACCAACTGTTTGCATTCCACCAACCATTGGTTGATAACCATAAGGATAAGGGTAGTAGCCATAAGCATACTGATTGGGAGTAAAGCTAGCATAATTGGAAAATTGGTTTACCTTATGATTCTTGCGGTTGCCACTACCAGCACCATTACCACCGGTAGTTCCTGATGACCCTTGATTATTACCAGCCCCTGAGTTATAATTATGTCTATAATTCTGTCTCTGACCTTGTTTAGAGGGTTTGTAGTAAGAACTATTCGGATGTTGTTGATCGGGAGGGACCACAGGAGAAGAACCAGAGGAAGTACCAGAGTTGGAATTTTCCGGGTTACTGGTCATGGTTATTGTTTTTTTCCTTTTTTTTATAAAAGACTTCTTGAATAGTCTATATGAGACGGGAACAGTGGTTTATCCCGTATTACAATGATTTGCACAAAGGAGTGTGAATCTTGTAATAAAGAGAAGGATGGGAAAGAAAAGTGGAATCAATTTTCAGAGCGTGCCAAAAAAAAAAAAATTTTCTGCGAACAACACGAGAAAAAAGGGAAATGTCGCTCGAGCTCTACTACTTTACAAGGAAATATTAAGGTACAAGGCAAACACCTGAAAAAAGTTTTGACATATTAAAGCTCTGAATGAGTCAAGAATGGAGAATAGCTATACGCCATATCTTCATCGGTGTAGCTCTTGGCTGTAAATTACTAGATCATGACAAGACCTGATACTACGGTCTGGTGGGGTAAGCACGCTTGGGAACGTACGAGCGTTGTAGTAAAAGTAGACAGCCTCATGGTCAAACATGATCACTAGGTCGTATATGGGGTGAGAACAACCCGGTGGCATCATCTATGATAGAGAATTCAGGAGAGGTAATGACCGTCAACGTTCGGATTAGCGCTTCCACCAGCCAAATGCAAGAAGCGATAATACTGCCAACACAAAAAGGTATATTATGATCTGTTCCTTGGTTGACTCGATGGAATAACAACTGATGATGATATTTTTTCCGGTATTTCCTTCGGTATTATCACATAGTTTGGCGTCAAGGTTGGTACAAAAACTAAGTGTACACAGAGCACATTTCTCAATGAGCTCCACGCGTGCATTTCCATTACACTCACAACGACAATACTGCTGGTGACACACCACCACGGCCAAGAGAAATATGACAGCAATTGGCCTCATGTTCAAACAGAAGTAGACAGGGTAGGTGTGGTAAGGACGGTTGATAGCGGTCACGTGAAGCGCGCTTCGAAGGCAAAGAGTTGTTCAATCCACAGATTCCACTTCCTTCATCCAATCAACTAGTAATCAATGACGGTTGCCACCAGATATATCCATGAGGGAGGCATTAAGCCTTACTTTGAACAGCAAATTCAGGATACCGAGATAAAGATTCAATCCACCACGCAGAATCTCCGCCGGTTGGAGGCACAGCGGAACAAGCTCAATAACAAGGTCCGTCAATTGAAGGACGAATTGAGATTGTTGCAAGAGCCCGGATCGTACGTCGGTGAAGTGGTCAAGGTTATGGGATTAAAAAAGGTGCTCGTGAAGATCCACCCAGAAGGAAAATACATCGTCAATATCTCCAAAGACATTGACATCAAGAAGTTGACGCCATCATTGAGAGTGTGCTTGAAGGCAGACTCTTATGATTTACATAAGATCCTTCCCAGTAAGGTGGATCCATTGGTGTCTCTTATGATGGTGGAAAAGGTTCCCGATTCCACTTACGACATGGTGGGTGGTCTTGACAAGCAAATCAAGGAAATTAAAGAGGTTATTGAATTACCAGTCAAACACCCTGAATTGTTTGAAAGTTTAGGTATTGCTCAACCCAAGGGTGTCATATTATACGGCCCTCCAGGTACTGGTAAGACATTGCTTGCTAGATCAGTTGCGCATCACACCGAATGTAAGTTCATCCGGGTGAGTGGTTCAGAGTTGGTGCAAAAGTATATCGGAGAAGGTTCCAGAATGGTGAGAGAGCTTTTTGTGATGGCTAGGGAACATGCTCCATCCATTATCTTCATGGATGAAATTGATTCCATCGGTTCTTCACGGGTGGAGGGATCTTCCGGAGGAGATTCTGAGGTCCAGAGAACTATGTTGGAACTTTTAAACCAATTGGATGGATTCGAAAGTTCCAAAGATATCAAAATTATCATGGCTACCAACAGATTAGATATCTTGGATCCTGCATTGTTGAGACCAGGTAGAATCGACAGAAAGATCGAATTTCCCGCTCCTACTGTTACTGCCAGAACCGATATTCTCAAGATTCATTCACGATCCATGAACTTGACAAGGGGAATCAACTTACGAAAGATTGCCGAAAAGATGAATGGATGTTCAGGTGCAGATGTAAAGGGTGTCTGTACCGAAGCTGGTATGTATGCATTGAGAGAACGGAGAATCCACGTTACTCAAGAGGACTTTGAATTGGCAGTGGCCAAGGTAATGTCGAGAAATGATGAAGGAGCTGTATCCTTGGCCAAATTGTTCAAGTGATGTATAGAAGAAATAATCATAGCTTACGTAACATTAGTGTCTGCGAATCGTATGGAAAATTGACAGGTAACCAAAAGCTAACCTCGTGCCCATGAAAGCTGTATTATTGCTACTTCTCCCCCTTCTACTAGGGGTATATGCCGAGCAGGAAACCCTTAGTCGAATTCAGCTGGTCCACTCATTGTTTGCATCCGAGGGTCCCTCTTCTAATGTGCTTGGAGAATATGAGTTGTTGGTGAATGAGATAGAATCCACAGCTCCCCAAGACGTCCCCAAGGATCAGTTGTCACAGGTTTATTTTAAGAAAGCACTCATTGAAATTAACTTGAACAGGCTCAAGTTGGCCATTGAAGATCTTACTAAGGTGTTGGAGGTAGACCCACTGCTTAAGCCTGCCAAGAATAAACTTGTGGAATTACTTATGGAGCAGGGTAGCTACGACCAGGTGAAAGAACTTTATGGTAGGGGCTCAGACTCTGTATCATTGGCTCAGGTTGAAGAATACCAGTCACGCTTGGAGGTGGTGGCCAATGGAATGCAGTCTAAATTATCTCGTGATTCAGTAAACGAATACGTGGACATTTTGAACGAGCTCATTGAAGTCAGTCCCTCGTACTTGCCACTCTATGAGTATCGTCTCAAATGCCTCAAATTTAGGTTGGGCTCCAGTGATGACGTGGCGACCGACTTTCGAACCATTGTCAAGGACCTCGAGAAGCTAATTAAGTTGCAGCCAGTTTCTCAAATTGATGTCTATGAAGAGCTTGCTCAATATCTCTTATACACTCGCAGTAACTTCAAAGCGGGGTGGAGTTTTGTCAAGGCATGTTTGAGAATCGACAACGATAACCAGAAGTGTGGAGACCTCTCCAAGCACTTCTCAAAGTTTTCCAAGATCCTCGAGCAATTAGAAGAATATTCCATCTTTCAGGGTCATGTGTACCTGTCGGTTGAAGCAAGTGCCGATGAAGAGATATTCGATTGGACTTATATACATAAGACACTCTTTGAGGATCCATTAAAGATTTCTGCTAAGGAGAAGAAAAGGCTTCCCTGGACTGGAGTGAAGACGAATTACGACTATCTCATGTTCCGAGCCAACCAGTTTGTGAAAAACCAATTTGGAAGCTCCAACATGTTTGAACAGCTTCAGTTCGTCAGCGACTTGAAACGGATGGCATGCGAATCGTTCATGCAAACCAAAAACTGGAGTGCTGGGAACGATTTTTGCAAGGCCAATGTAGACGACAGTTTCTTCCCCGTGCACATTCCCCACTTGGATAAGCTCCTCAAAGCTAAGAAGTTCACAGAGGCAGCGTCGTTGATGGGCTCCTTCAATTCCAATGTTCAAAAAACCAAGCTCTTTACCACCAGGGCCAAGGTAATTGAATCGTACCAACAGCGTCAAGAACAGCAGCGGCAACGGAGCCGTCAACAGCAACAGCAACAGCAACAGCAACAGCAACAACAACAGTACCAGCGTCAGCAACAACAGCAACAACAACAGCACCGCCAACCTGAAAAAGATTATTACAAGGAGCTTGGTGTGGCGAGGGATGCCGATGAAAGTGCCATCAAAAAGGCTTATAGGGCTCAAACGCTAAAGTATCACCCCGACAAGTACAAGGGTGACGATCTCAGCGCAGAAGAAATCGAAAAGAAAATGCAAGACATTAACCAGGCGTACGAGGTACTTTCCACGCCTGAACTACGTGAGCGCTACGATCATGGTGAAGATCCTAATGACCCCTCCAGCAACCACAGAAGACCCCAGGGCCACCCCGCAGGAAACGCTGGTTTTAATGACGATTTCATGCGCCAGTTCATGGGAGGTCAGTTCCAATTTGGTGGCTTTGGCAATCAGGGTTCTCATCGTCAACGGGTCAAGGTACAACGGGGAAACAGGAAAAAAAGACATTAGACATAGCATATATACCATACCTTACTCTTCAAATGTGTCCTACAATCTCACTCAAACCCCCAATGTCCCAATGATGGCCTCAATTTCACCACATTGTCCAAGTCACGTTGGCATTGAGATGAAACCAGGAGCCTTTCACCGCCGTGTGGCCAAATTTGGCCCCGACAACTGTGGTGCTCGATGAGTCAAGCGTTGCCGAACGAGGAGGCGGCCCAACGCGGCAACAATCTGGCCATTTCTGGCACGCGCATTTTCTGATAAGCTATAAAAGGTTCCCGCTCCCCAGTTCTGTAATTGTTTCCCATCACCATGAGACTTTTCACCACCACCGCCATGGTGGCTTTGGTGGCCTCTGTTAGCGCCATGCCATTTTCCTTTCAAAACATTCTTGCGTTGGACAAAACGCCTTCTTCATTGTCGGAGCATTTCCCGGAAATGACCACCGAGGAGTTTGCCTTATTACCTGAAATTGATACTGAAGAATTACAAGCTCTCATCACCGAGGAAGGACTTAAGCTCAGGGCTGAGAAATTGTACAATATTTCTTTGTCAAGTGTTAAGGAATTTGGACATCCTACTAGAGTGATTGGATCTCCAGGTCACTGGAAGACCGTTGGCTACATCGCCACGGAACTTCGTAAATTGCATGGATACTATAAGGTGAAGACCCAGAAGTTCAAGACCCTTATTAGCGGAGTCAACGCAGAATCTCTTCTTATTGATGGTATTCAACCAAAGTCCTTAGATCTGTTCAGATACACTCCTTCCACCAACGGAGCTCCTGTGTATGGAAACTTGGTGCTCGCTGGAGACTACGGGTGTGGAACCAGCGACTATCCATCTTTTGCGAACGGCAGTATTGTTCTTATCAAAAGGGGTGTATGTACTTTCACTGATAAGTCATCCAACGCTGCCAAGGTTGGTGCATTGGGAGCCATCATCTACGATGATGAAGCATACTCGGGAACCCTTGACACCGAGCCTGAGAAGTACGTTCCCACCGTTTCAGTGGCCAAACCCGAAATCGAAGAGTACATCAAGAAGTTGACTGAGGACCCAACAGCCAAGATTGAAACCTCGTTATACATTGATTCCTACTTCAAGAATATTTCCACCTTAAATGTGATTGCCGAGACCGTCCACGGTGACCACGATAATGTGGTCTCCCTTGGTGCCCACTCCGACTCTGTTACCGAAGGTCCCGGTATCAATGATGATGGTTCCGGTACTATCACGTTGCTTGAAGTTGCCAAGTCGTTGACCAACTTCAAGGTTAACAATGCCGTCCGTTTTGCATGGTGGGCAGCCGAGGAAGAAGGATTGCTTGGATCGTATGCTTACGCCAACTCATTGGACGCCGAAGAAAACGCCAAAATTAGATTATTCATGGACTATGATATGATGGCCTCGCCCAACTACGAATATCAAGTCTACAACGCCAACAATGAAGACCACCCTAATGGATCCGGTGACTTGAGAGACTTGTACGTTGATTGGTATAAGAGTCATGGCCTCAACTACACGTTTGTTGAGTTCGACGGTAGATCGGACTACGTTGGATTCATTGACGTTGGTATCCCTGCTGGTGGTATTGCCACCGGTGCCGAGGGAGTCAAGACCGAAAAAGGCGTGGAAAAGTTTGGTGGTGTTGCAGGAGAATGGTTTGATCCTTGTTACCATCAATTGTGTGACAATTTGGATAATTTAGACTACGAAGCTTTTGTCTTCAACACCCAATTGGTGGCCCACTCGGTGGCCACCTATGCCAAGACGTTTGACGGGTTCCCTGAAAGAGAACTTTCTGCCAAGTCTTCCTCCACCACTCTTCCTTACCGCGGATCCCGTCTCGTTATGTAATCTCCTTCCTAAAGAATACACATTGCTGTGTTTCCGTCTGTAGAATCTCGTCAAAATGAAGATGGCATCACAAGGCGGTAGAGTAGCTCCAGCCGGAGGAGAGTGGGGGACGAAGAAGCCATCACCGGTGGGGGACGCGCCTCATGAGACCTCCATGTTCAGAGTCAATGGTGCAGAACAGCCCGTCGTTCGTTCTGCGCTGTCGCATTCCTATTCCAACAGTGGACCCTGAATGTGACTCGGCCCACTTGACGTGGTAGGTATTCCAGAGTAAAACTGTTCTATCGCGATCCGCCTCGAGGAATCAGGCTTATCGGAAGAAGTCAATTCGGATCCCACATACGAATTAGGAAATCCAATGTCTTCTCGCGCGGCGGCAGTTTATCATGGTCGCGCCCCCCCCCAACGCAGATCGGAAGAGCGGTTC